>JAGKTI010040205.1:0-10441 GCA_018397915.1 Birgus latro
AGTGTCGCATACTAGTATGCTTGCACCCAGTCGGCTTAAGGCGAGCCGATTACACTTGGTTCACAGACTATACACACACATCCAAAGCCACTACAACACAACATTTACACTCACAAGCACTTCTCACCCTACATACAGTCTCTGTCAGACAGCCTAAGCCACTGTGTAGAGATACATGGCTTGTATCGTCCATGCTTCGGTAGGGATAGGCCGGTCCTGCAGTGAACCTCAACAGCTGATGACGATGACAACGACGATATATATATACACGTGCCAATGTCCCGCTTTTAGCTCCAGTAAATCGGTCACCTTACCCAAAGATATCACAACAGACTGGTGTTTCTGCCTTGTAAGTACAAAAGGAATCTCTTCAAAAAGAAAGAGATCAGTGAAATACCCTAATCTATTATCTGCAATGAAACCAATTCCCCCCAGAGTTGAATTTCCAGTATACACCACATTTTCCAAAGCATGTAATTTTAAGTGTTGAGATGTCAAACGAAGTTGGAGTATATCACGAGGTTAAAGATGAAGAAATTTCAGATCAAACATTCCAGGCTACCGGTTCTTCCAGTGAACCACTTTTGGGCTACAATCACAAGTAGATCTGAATGATCTTGTTCGTGACTTGCATTTATCTGAGAAGCAGGCTGAACTTTTAGATTCAAGATTAAAGAATTGGGATCTCTTGCAGCATGATACTAAAGATTTTTTTTTTCCACAGCCACAATGATGATTTTAAAAATGCTTCTCTAAAGAGAATTGACTTGTTTTGTGAAGATGCCAATTCAGTCACGAACAAAATGTGGACGAATGACATTTGTTCACTGACTCCTTAAAAGTAAGCTTGCAGGCGGTCCTCCTTCATAATGGAAATAAATTTCCTTCTGTACCAGTTACACTTGCTGCAAACATAAATGAATCATACATCACGTTGCTTTTAGAAAAAGCTCAATATCAGAAATATCAGTGGAATATCTGTGGAGTTCTAAAGGTCACTGCACTTTTGTTAGGGTTGCTGCTAGGTTACACAAAGTGCTGTTGTTTTTTATGTGAGTGGGACAGCAGGCATAAGCAAATGTACTACATTCAGACGGACTGGGCAAAACGTACCTCACTTGTTCCAGGCAAGAAAAATGCTGTAACTGAGAAAGTGTATCTTCCTCCTTTACACATTAAGCTTCGACTTATGAAAAACTTTGTTAAAGTGATGGACAAAGTACAACTGGATTCACATACGTTAGAAGTTAATTTCTCCAGATCAGTCATGCCAAGATTTAAGAAGGTATTTTCGTAGGTCCTCAGATCAGAGAAAAGTTAAGAGATGAGAGATCTGAAGAAGAGTTAAATGTAGTTGAGAAAGCTGTGTGGCAGAGTTTCATAAGTGCCTGGACAAATTTTTTTGGTAAATCTCAAGGCCGAGAACTATCCTAAAATAATTTGTGACCTTTTTACATCTTACCAAGCAATAAGGTACAATATATCATTAAAAATTCAATTTTTAGACTCTCACTTGGACTTTTTTCCCGAAAATCTTGGTCCAGTAAGCAATGAACACAGTGAGCGTTTTCACCAGGACATTTTTAACATGGAAAAGCGTTATCAAGGCAACTGGAGCCTCAGTATGCTGGCTGACTACTGCTGGACTCGAGACATTCTTGAGGCAAAGTACCACAGAAAAAAAAAAGGTACATTTTAAATTACAAGTTTATAGTTTGTAATAAGTATGTAAATTTATTTTTTATTTTTTTATAAATTGCCACTCAAAAAATTTACCTGATATAGAAATTTTGCAAACATATTTGGATTCATCAAAAAAAAAATAAATAAATAAATAAAAAATATTAGAATCAACATTCTTCATCCTTGGAACACGATTTTTTTTTCTTTCCCAGTGATATTAAACCCTTTGAAATTATCTGTTGAAAATTACAAGCCAAGTAACTCAAGAATTTGTACTTCCGTTTGTACCATTCATCATTTATTTTGTTTTTTCGGTTTTCATACTTCACTTATCCACACATACACTTACCATACCCATTCATTCTTTTTTTTTCCCCTCCCGCATTTTGAGTAATAATGAGTTATATATAGATAGATAGTGATTATCTGTTGTGTTTGTGTTTGATGTTGCAGGTGTTGTAACTTCATAATATCACCTAAAATTCTAAATAATTTTTATTATAGTCAGTAATTCCATTTTTTTTCCTTGGCTGATATCCAAACGTAAAAAAATATGGTGTCTAACTGATAATACCAATTGTAAGTTCAGAATAGTACTTTAGTCTACTCATTATACATAACAGTTTACTTGTAGTCCAAAACACTACTACGCAAAATACAGTAATACATGTGATGGCCTGATGCTTGTGTTGTACTGTGTTATGGAAGAAAATGACGAAATAATATATGAAAAGACTCATGATCATGATCTATGTGCACCGTGTCCCATATTTTCCCTTGCGAAGAATAAATTAAAATATTTGTAAGAAAGTCTTGGTTAATGGGATATCATTCATACTATCGTCGAAAGCAACTGTCCCTTCGACAAATTCTGTGCACATAATTTCCAAGACGCTAAAGTTGTAATTGATGCAGTAAAGTATGTTCGGAATTTTTTACGTAAAAAAAAAGTCACCAGAAAACGCTTATACTCGCATAAAAAAAAATGTCAAACTTTCCTTTCACACCAAGGATATCAACGTTTAGAGGACGGGAATTTAATCTTAAGCCCTCAGTACGATGAAACATTTTATTTTGTTCTTGCTATCTCCAGACAATACAGTAATTATTCAAACTAGAAACTGTTTCTAGGACTAAAAGGATCAATGAAGACTATACTCGTTTCTAACCCATCTTCTTTGAAAACTGTCTCACAAGCTGAAACTCATTTGATTGTGGCAAAAAAAGTTCTCCATAAAAGTCAAGGGGGTAATGCTAAACAACCGCTGGATGAGAGTGGGACACAAAGTTTATTGCCTGGGGAAAGGACTGAATTACGGTTGTGAACAGCACCAACACTATCTGCTGTTGCTGGCCCATTCTCCACTTAGCATCTCTGAGGAATCCCTAACAATCCCAGCACTCACACAGTCTACAGCAGTAATTCAAGTTGGTGTGACGATGATCATCTGGTACGCTGGTGGGTGACTATGTGGGTCGCTCCGGGGAACAGATTGTAGGATGTACTCAGCTGGGGTAATCACCTGCCTGATTCACTGCCAGCCAAGTGCCTCTGACCTCAGTAAGTACTGCACCGGAGAAGGGGACAGTGGAGCAGATGGGGAGGGTGGGAAGTGGTTGAGATATGAGAGAGGTGGGAATCGGATAAGAGAGTTTACAGTAGGGAAAGGACAGAGGGAGAGAAAGGAGACAGTGGGATGGAAAGAGAGAAATGCCAGAGGAAGGGAGAGAAAGGAGAGAGGTGGGAAGGGAAACAGTGGGATGGACGAAGAGAAATGCCAGAAGCAGAGAAAGAAGTGGGATGAAATAGAGGGAATGGAGTGGGTGGGGTGAGAGAGGAGGAGGAACGAGAGACATGTAAATGTTTGAGGTTTAGTAACTAGAATGATAAAGGGAAGAAAAGTGGTTGAGATTATTGAAAGAGAAAAAGGGCGGGTGAGGATGGCATGCAAAAGGGAAGAGATGGAGTGAATGAGATTGATGATGGAAAAGAATTTGTGAGCAGAGTAAGAAAGAAAAGCAGTGAAGGAATCTGGTGAGAAAAGGGGGTGAGAGAGCAATTTGGATGGCAGAAGTAAGAAGAGGAGTAGGCGGGATGAAAGAGGGAAGAGAAAAAGACGGTTGGATTGGAGAAGGAAGAGGAGGAGTAGGAGGGATGGAGGAGGGAAGAGGAGGAGTAGGTGGGATAAAAGAGGGACGAGAAAAAGAAGGTTGGATTGGAGATGGAAGAGGAGCAGTAGGTGGGATGTGAGAAGGGCAAAATGAGGCAAGGAAAAGGTATAGGCGACCAATGATAAAGGAAACAAAACGAATGGATTGATATATAATAACAGAGTTGATGAGACAAGTAATAGAAGAGGAAGTGAGGAAATAAGTAAACCCAGAATATAAAAGGAATAAGCGAGAAACATGAAGAGTGGCAGTTGAAAATTACAGTTACAGCATGAAGAGATCAAAACCGAAGGAGTCGCTATGTAAGATCGTGGGATGAATGCAGAGAAGATGGGAATGTGAGAAGCTGACTGAACGAAACAGAAAGAAAACGTATGAGCATCTGTCAAGTAGAAAAAAAAAAAGTAAGGTGAAAATAGGCGAACGTGAAAAATCAGCAGGTGTAAGAGGACAAGAAACTTCGAAACGATAAACAAGTGAAAGAAGAAAAGCATAAGTGTGAAGGAAGCTAAACGACTGGGAGACATGTCAGTGTACACGTACAAAAATACAAAGATAGGAAAAAAATATCTTCTGTAGAAAAGAAATTAATGAGAAAGTAAAGAAAAAGACAAGGCAATGTCGTCACACTTATCATCATCATCATCATAACCATTTTTTTTTTTTTAGCTATGGTTAAATAAATGGGCAAGAACCAACGATTCGGAAATAAAAATTAAGGAGAAACTATGACCAAAAGTATGAGATATAACGAGTAATACAACTGGATATTAAGGGACAGTGCCGATGTTGTTGGAGATATGAGGAAAAGGAGGAAAACATTGATTGTGAGGGTGAATACTAAAGCGAGTTGGGTATGGGGAGACAGCGAGGAACAAAGTGACAGATACAAAATGCTACAAATTTTCCTGGAGGGAGGGGGCCGGCGGACACAGGCCCTATTGGAAAAGTGGTACTTGGTCCTAGGAAATAATTCCTTCACAGTTGTTGCATTCTTAATTAATGCTGCGAGATCCCAATTAATTAGCTATTTGCTGACTAGTTTTTGCAAAACCTCATTAGGTTGTGACATAGTTTCGAGATCAAGTGGAGGAAATATTGCCCCAACTGTACATTTATTACAACATTCTTGATGTGATGTCAACTGAAAATTCATGAAGTATTAATGTCTACGGGGTGCAGTCAGTATTCCCCCTTCGATGGGAGGAGAGGAATGATGATGATAGTGGACAATAGTATGGGAAAATGAAGGTAGTGTAGAAGAGTGTGGTATACAGGTTGATGCAGTGGAGTATATGGAGAATGAAAGACTGACTGGGAGAGTGCATGAGAGTGAGAGATGGTTGGAAAGAGAAGGAAAACAACATCGGGACTGAGGCAGAGAAGTAAACACGGTGTATATATGCGAAAGGTTGGTGTGTTTTAAGATGAGGGAGGACATGAAAGAAAAGGGATAGAATTAATTGGAGGTTCCTTGGTAGAGTTCATCCCTCACAGGCTGCTGGGTCACTTAACAGATAGATAGCTAAATAGATAGATAGGTGGATAGATAGATGGTTGGATGGATGGATCGATAGATGGACAGGCGGATAGATGGATAGGTAGATAGATAGACAGACAGATAAACAGATAGATAGCCAGATAGACTGACATATACAGACAGATAGACACAGAGAGACAGACAAAGATACATAGATATATAGATAGACAGAAAGATAGACATAGACAGACAGATAGATGGACAGATAGACAGATAGATAGATAGATAGACATAGATGAACAAATAGAAGGATATACAGACAAACAGACAGACAGACAGATAGATAAACAGGTAGATAGACAGATAGACAGGTAGATAGATGGATAAATAGATAGTTACATCCATGAACTACCATCACCTCTTACAGGGTTATCTGCAAAGCCCATTATGATCCAGGGTAGTGTGGCTTGATCTCAGGCTGAATCACATTTTACACTCCCCACTGATACCCTGAAGTAATTCTTTAAAACCACAAACTAGTCCTGTAAAAGGGTGATCTAATCCTACTAAAACAGTGATTAAATATTACTAAAATAATATCTTAAGGATACTAAAACCGTGGCCTGTTTTTATTTATTTATTTATTTATTTTTTTGCATCTCTGAAACAAAAAAAAAACAAAGAATCAAAGACTGATGAATTACTGGACGTTTCCTGGACCCCCCCCTTTTCTTTTTCTTTTTTTCTGAGAATGGTGTTCTTCCTTCTTGCTGTTACGACTCATGCTGTTTCTTCTTCGATGTGGCTTACAGTATTAATGCGATCACCCAAGCCTTCTGAAACCGTTACCAAATTATGCTAAAACTGTTCCCAAGTCCTCTTATACTATTACCAGTCCCTGTTGATATTGATACATATTTTTACTAAAGCTGTGACCTAATCCAGCAGAACTCATACTACAAGTCTAACAGCATGAACCAGTACGTTTTACACTCCTCTAATCGAATATATGAAATCCTGTAGAAACTGTATTGAAATTGTATCCTAACCCCACCGAAACTTACCTAACCTTATCGTACCTGTGTGTTAACCTTACTGAACCCTTCCTATGCCTAATGATATTTAACACTTTTGAAACTATGGCCTTACCGTGCTGAAACTTACAATACACCATTGAAACTGTCATTTAACACTATCGAAACTGTGACATAATCCCATGGAGAATGTGACCTAACCCTTGAAATACTGACCTAATTCGGTTGAAACTGTGATCTAATATTACTTAAATTATGTACTAATCCTACTGAAAATATGATCCAACCCTACTGAAACTGTGACCGAGTCCTAATGAAACTATGATTTTGAGATTATTACCAACCAGTACTTTGGTTTGACCCTATAGAAGCTGTGATACCATTCTTTTGAAACAGTGTCTTACTAACATCGTAACCGAGTCCGAATCAAAATGTTATTTCATTCAAGTAAAACTGTCATCCAAATCTTGCTGAAATTGTGACTTACTCCTCTAGAGACCATGACCTAATCCTCCTGAATCCTTTATCTGTCCCTACTCTGACAGATCTAAGCATATCTAACTTTGCTCTGAATCTGTTGAAATTGTAACATGATTCTGATGGAGGAGTGATCAAACTTTGCTTAAGGTTCATGCATACCCTCCACTACCTCACAATATAATGCACTGGCTCCCAGCCTCAGTATGGACCAGCACTTTAAACCCATCCTTACTGTTAGTCACCGAGGCCCGAGAGGCACGAAATGACGACGATATCAACACCTCGTCCTAGGATAACCTTTTATTATTTATTTAGTAGCAGTCATTATCTGCCCAGTATCACCTAGCTTAAACCATAGGCCTAACACAGCCGTAACAGATTATATTTATCCTAACTTAACCTGACCTAAACTAACCGAGAATTACCAGGAAAAGTAAATGCCTAAATAGTTTACAGTTCATAAAATCTGGAAACGGCAGCTCACCACATGAACTTTCTTCACCCGTCCCAGCAATCCTCTGCTTTCATATGTAAATGAAGCCCAACTCATCATTTCAGGGTCATTAGCGACGCGCAGCAGTGAGCAAAGCCGCCAGAAATTCCAGTGACAATGATTCTGATTGGCATGTTAGTGCCGCACGAAGGGACGCTTTTGGAAGAACAGCAAAGATGAAAGTAAAAGAGGGATGGTTGATGAGACCGAACCCACTGAATGATGTGCAAATGTCTTTCCCTGAATAGAGCTGTTGATGATCAGTCATGGTTAACAATTATGACCTTCTTGCTTTTTGCTCCCAGTGTCTAACATATTCCTTTTTAACGGGAAATTGCAATGCTATGATAGAAGAGCAGAGTTTGGGGTAATGGGTATGATGAAGAAAAGCGGTTGAGTATGAATTAAGACTGACCAGCTAGACAGAGTGATGGTACGGCCAACGATGGGGAGAAGCAGAGAAAACAATTATATTTACTACATTTGCCAAATCTCGCCTGTGGGTAAGAGAATAAACTGGTCTGCTAGTGCCTCATTCGACAAGACAACTAGGTTTAAACTGTAGGAAAATAGCAGGAAGTGGCCCGTACACGAAACAAGACTATGAAAAACTGTCATCTTCAGTGGTGTTTGGCTTAGGAATGAAGCTAAAATAGAGTTAAATATTTCTAACAGGTTGCAGCATTCAAGTAACTTATTAATGCACACAGAACATAATTATATTACAGTTCATAAAAAAAGGGTCATTTTGTGTGTGTGTGTGTGTGTGTGTGTGTGTGTGTGTGTGTGTGTGTGTGTGTGTGTGTGTGTGTGTGTGAGGGATGGAGAATGGATCACAAAGGGAGTGCTGGGGGAGAATTATGGTAATATAATAATAGTCTGCCTTTCGTATCCCTTCCCCATTTCCCCATTTATTCTTTTCCATAATGTGATTTCCAGCCTCATTCTACATACAGTAGTTGCCACAGGAGATTGCTGGTGGTAGGTGGGGACACCCATCATCCACTCACTTGATGTAGTGCTATCTGTTTCATCCTTCATGACTATTACTAACTTTTACTATATCTGTTATCATCTCTTCCTACTACCCCCATCCACCTGTTACTTTTAATTACATTCTTTTCACTTCAGGTGGCACTGCACTGAGTGACAAGCCAGTTGGATTCCCGTTACCCAGGAAATAAGTTATGAAGCTGGGTAGTAACCATATAATCAAATACAGTAATGGGGTGACGGAGCCAGATATGGTGCTCCTGTTAAGTGGGTGGTGAGGCAAATGCGGCGTTCACTCAGGAACCAAAACTCCAAACTAATCCCCGTGCCTCGCCGTGGCAAGGCGCTGTCAGTCGTATAGGACCAACAGTTCACTTCACGTTACGACCCTGCAGGGGAAGTTGTTTGCCTTCGGTTGATTACGAACGAGCGGGCGCAGCAAGCGAAGCAAAGAAGCGTAGCGAAGCCATGTTTACACTACGTTCAACTGAGAAATAAGCAGCCCCACACGACCCGGCCCTGCCAGCCACGACACGACCTGACCGCGATGGTTTTCAGAGGCTAACAACTTTTCTACTGTGTGAGACAAAGAAGGGATTCTTTCAGCAGGGAGTAGATACATTCAATAAATTTGTTTTCAGCTGATAGTTACTCATGAGTCGAATGGAACCCATTGAAAGCCTAGCTTTCCAAGGCAATGTACCGAGGGCATCGAATGACATGCTTCACTGTGTAATCGATTTAAATCATTATGGATGTGACACACGCGAGTAATGAGCTGTTTTTCATTTTCATATTTTGATTGCGGTCGTGTGTGTGTGTGTTTGTGTGTGTGTGTGTGTGTTCTTGTGTTTGAGAGACAGAAAACTTGAGAAAGTAAATATTTTAGCTCAATTATTCTTCTGTTATTGTTCGACTACCTCACCAGAAATGGTAAAAGTTTACACCAAAATGTAATTATGATTATAAGCGTATATATACACGCGCGCTCTCTCGTCACGCGATCACAAAGCGCATTTTACGAGTAAGTCTGCTTGCTCTATCAGACAAACATAGATAGTACAACAACAACAATAACAAGATAATTTTACTTGATAGTATTAGAACAAACCTGTTCAGATAAAAAGTTAGTGAATGATTGCGTTATTGCGATAGCTTGAATACAACTTGAAGATCATTTTCTAAACGTGGGACACTGGATTATGAGGAAAATATATCAACATATGTCTTTAGAGATAACTGTATTATAACTGACTTGGAAGAACAATACGAGAAACGTAGTCGTGAATAAGTAAATGCACAACACCACTCCGTATGGTAGACCAGAAGGTAAGTATGCGAAGAGCTGGAAGGAGAGAGAGATGCAAGTTAAAGCAAACATGAGAAAGAAAGAGCCGGGATAAAGGGGACATGGAACCATAAAAAGGCTACTTATAAGGGAAACGGGGAGAAGATATAAAGATGAAATATCACCGATTGGTGGGAGGAAGATAAAAGAATACGAAAAGAAGATGAGGAAATAAAAGAGGTGGAGAAAGCAAAGTAGAAGGAGAAAGAAGAAGAGGAGAAAAAGACATAAACGGAATGAAGAGAAAGAAGAGAAAAAGGAGAAGATGAAGGAGTAGGGGCAGGAGCAGGAGGTGGGGAGAAAGAAGTACGTGTCTTGGAAGTAGGAGCGAATGAGAAAACTTTGGCTAAATGGCCTTGGAGGAGGAGAAGAGGAGCGTTTGAAAGAAGTTAGCAAACGATAACGAGGAGAAATGGAGGTAAACGTCAGAAGAGATAAGCAAATTATACTAAATAAAAGATAGAGAAGAATATAGAGTGGAACTTAACACCTTTACTATGATGAAATCTTTTACATTTTATTTTTCCTGATATCTACACACGCGTTCTGTTCGTCAGGAGAGACTTTTAGAACAAGACTTAGGATAGTGAATTCATGAGCACTCTCCACGAGGCGCCTTTCTGAGCTGGATATAAGCAAGTGGTGCCAGCAAGCATGTAAAAATAATTATGTCCTTGAGGTGAAGGGCTGAAAAAGATTTAAACATACCAGTGAGCGACAGTAATACAATAAAGAACTTTTCAGGAGGTACTATAGCA
>JAGKTI010040206.1:0-10441 GCA_018397915.1 Birgus latro
GTCAGAGTTGGTATCACAATACTGTCATGTAACAACTTTTTCACTTCCATGCTCACCTCCCTGTTTCTTATCACTGCTTTCAACGAAATTACTGTACCATCACAAATTTCTGTTATTATATCAAAGATGTCAGTACTGTACTGTATATTGAAAGTTAATTAAGCTGAGGATTTACTGTATCACTTTAATTATTACTCTTTGGGGCTATTACATTAACTGTTCAATGTCTGTGTTTCATGTTCAAGTTTGAGTTTTTGAGTGAAATGACTGAGTGCTACTACTGTATGATGTATAAAATATTTTTCTATATGGGTAGCCTCTGTTGGATTCCACAATGTACAAATCTTCCAGTTTAGCAATCTCACAACAGTGTCATGAGCTTCTCACTTTTGTAAGCCATTGTCCAAGTTTGCAGTCACTGAATTGTAACTTTCAATCATTTTCTGACTGTTTTTGTGTGTTTTGAAGCCTTTTTTCAGTAAATTAACATTCAAAGTAGTTAACGAGGAGCATTCTGAATCCTCTGTTTATTATATTTTCCATGTGTTCTTAAGAAATATACATTCTGGGTATTAGATGGGGGCAGATTCCATAAGGCATTAAGGCACAGAACTCGCCTCTATAACAACTTAGGTCTCTGAGCCTATGGCAGGTAATCATCAACAACACTGGGATATCAGGCCACTGCATCATCCAGGTTACCAGTTACCTCTCTTAGGCATTACCCTAGGTGCTCATTTTACGTACCAACAAACACACAAAGGATGGATGGACGGGAGTTGAGTGGATTCAGCTAGCTATCTATCTATAGCCTGACGCCCTAATCCCGCAAGGGGTGGCCGCGGACAAAACGCTTCCAAGTCGCCCTGTCACCCACCATTTGCCTACCCTCCCCCCAGCTCACTCCCCCCTCCCTCATATTCCTCTCAACTCCATCCCTCCACCTCATCCTTGGTCTTCCCCTCCCTCTCCCTCCCTCCACCCCACCTGCATACACCCTCTTAGTCAGTCTTTTATCTTCCATTCTCTTCACATGTCCAAACCACCTCAGTGTACCTCTCCTAATCTTCTCAACCACATCCACAATGTTCCTTCACTTCTTCATTCGTCAACCTGTCCCTCCACATGCTCCTCTCAAGTAACTCATTTCCACTGCTCTCACTCTTGACTTGTTACCCTCTAGCAAGGTCCATGCCTCGCTTCCATACATCAGGGTAGGGATCACAATACTATCATGCAGTGATTTCTTGACTTCCATACTCACCTCCCTATTTTTCATCACTGCTTTCAGTGAACCAACAACCTTCCTTCCCTGCTGTACCCTTTCAAGTGTTTCATCCCCAAAATTTCCATTCTTACTCATCACACTACCCAAGTACTTGAATGCACTCACATTCTCTGTATCCTCACCATCCTACCTCACTGCGCATTCTGTGACTTCAATCCTCTCAATCACCATAACTTTACTCTTGTTTACATTGACTTTCAGATTCTTTTACACACTGTCCCAAATTCATTCACCAAACCTTGCAACTCCCACTCATCTTCACTCAAAAATACTGTATCATCAGCAAACAACACCGGAATCTTCCACATCTCACCCTCATTCATTAGAGCCACTCCCACATCCACTGCCCTACCTTGCACCTCCTTTACAACCCCATCCATGTATATATTAAACAGCCGTGGAGACATCACACAACCCTGTTTCAGTCCCACATTCAGATCAAAGAACTCACTCAGCTCACCATCCACTCGCACGGTAGCCCTAGCTCCTTCGTACATACTCTTCACAGCACTCAACAATTTCCCCTCCACTCCATATATTCTTAATTCAGCTGCCATTATTCCATCCCTGCTGCTATCAGGCTGACAACTTTTGTAGCTAACTGAGCTAACTACTTGGCCACCATGGCACTGATTGGCAGGGCTAAAGTACTGTTTTGTAATGCTACTCATTCATTCATTTATGAAGGCCTTAACATGCATGCATGCATATGTCTTGGTCACCAAATGGCAGCTCTCCACATTGCTCGATCTTTAGCAGCCTCTCTATTCCACTGTTGGAATAAATAAAATGTGGAGACGAACCACAGGCCCCATCCGCACAGTTCCGAGTCCAGATGAGAGGAACGGGCAGCCCCAGTCCCATTGTGGCCCAAAGTTAAGCATGCAGAGCCCGCCATGCTTCCTCTCCTCTCCACCACTAGTCAGTGGGGGCAAAGTTTCCAGGCCACATGACCTTGCTGACACCAGACCATGTGTCG
Organism: Birgus latro; assembly: GCA_018397915.1. Classification (NCBI taxonomy): domain Eukaryota; kingdom Metazoa; phylum Arthropoda; class Malacostraca; order Decapoda; family Coenobitidae; genus Birgus; species Birgus latro. The sequence continues at coordinate 2,268 of JAGKTI010040206.1, forward strand.
TAGTAGGGTGCTTCATTATTAACATGCCAAAAGCATAGCTGTTATTACTGAATATGTTTGTGTGCTGTACTGTATTTATGAATGTTAAAATTTTTCATGAATATCTGTTCCAGCATGGATCGAAACTGGTATAGAGTATATACTGTGTGTGGGTCTAGGAAAAAGGGACTCAATTTTGGTGCACATTGCTTGAAGGTCAGCACAGGCCAAGGTCAAAGCTCAGAGTTCATCATTACAGTACAGTAATCCCTCGATTATCCAACGTAACATAGTCAAAAGCATATCTGGAAAGTGGATCCATCTGGATAATGGACTTCTTCCCTGGCTCCCCTTCATACATAACCTAACTTTGAAAACCATTGTAAAAGGCCACTACAGTACATTGTACAACACTTGTTCCTGTTGTTTAACACGATTGTGACTGGTCAAGCAGACCTGTAAACCACAGCCAAGCAATTACCATGGTCAAGCAGACCTATCAACCACAGAGAAGCAATCTCCACTGCAGGGCCATGCCCTGCAGTGACACAAAAAACATGAAAAAAATGGCTACACAAGAAAAATGCAGTGGGCACACAAAACATAATGGTAAAGTGGAACAAACTCATGAGATGTGAAAAAAAATCATGGTACAGAACAGTGAGCTAGAATAAAATCCACATCAACACACATGATTCCCCACAGGGCATCATGCTGAATAACCCGCTAGCTCCTTGACTCTGTTGTGCAGTGGCAGAGGAAGCCATTGCACTGCACAGTACATCCCATGTGGTCTAGTGGCATACCCTGATGAGCCTGAAGCAGTTTGGCAACAGCCAAAATAGCCACCACGTGCACCGCCATAACAACTGTCCGAGAGGAGCTGTTTGCTACAGGGTCACCCAGCGGGAACTGGGAACAACCAACAGGGTCTCTAGTGGACGCTTGGTGAACTACTGAGCCAGACAGTGCAGCGGCACCCGGCTATTCCTGCCCGGGTGGGTGAAAATGTTCGCACAGCCATAACTTCCACCCAGACGCAAGCATTTAGTCTGGATAAAATGGAAAAATGTACATATAATGGTTTAATACAGCCAGATCACAACGTCTGGGTAATGGATCATTCAGATAATGGACGTCTGGATAATCGAGGGATTACCGTCTTTCTTGATTGCTTGATCCGATTTGGATCAAACCTAGCAAATATTCTGTGTGCGATGATGGGAAGAAGTGCTTTGCTTTTGGTACAGATTGATCAAAGGTCAAGGCCACAGTTTATTTTGTTTTGAGAGTAATAATGTCATAATGTAACTATGTCTCAACAGCAGCCGTGGTTCAGTGGGTTAGAGCACTCCACTGTGACTGAAAGGTCGGAGGATCAAATCCACCCAAGTGCCACTGATAGACATCAGGAAGGGCATCCGGTCATAAAATGCTACACGCTCCAATTCAAAAGTCCTCTATCCAGGGGCAACGCCTTAGCCCTTCGGGGATACCAGGTGTAAAACCAAATTATTATTTATTTGTAACTATGTCTCTCTTTCCCCTGTCACATTGGGTACTCTCTCATTTATGGAACAGGTCACTTGTGCATGCAGAGAGATCAAGGGTGCACCTTCATGCTATGTTCTGAGATAGAGCATTAGCATCACTGCCATTATTCTGTACAGTTTTTAAACAGGTGGTGGCCTAATGAATCTAGGCACTCCATCTGGTTGTGGCCTACAAGGGTTTTGATTCTGAGGTGTGGTTAGAGTTTATTGCTCATGTGCCACTAATAAGCAAGCAACTGCTCACCCTCACCTTACATGTCTGGAATGAATAGTTTAGTGCTGGTCTCCAGTGTTTTTTTTTTCTTTAAATCTAGATTGCCAACAACAGTTTTTCCACATTAATTTTGGCAAAGGATGATGACTAGAACACATCCTGGTATCATCAGTCCATCATGCAGCTTACCACTCTGTGTTCAGCATTTTCTGTTTTACCTTCCTTTTCAACACCTCACTTCATGCTCTTCTGTCAACTCCATCTGTATATCTCAACCAATTTCCAATAACTGGATATATTTACTGTGCTCTCTCTGATGGCTGTTACAGTACAGAACCTGTACAGGTATATTTATGAATACCAGTATATTTGATGAAATACTGTATCATTTAAGGTAATGTACTGTTTAATCCTGTGTCTGTGATTTACTATGCTGTTTGGAGAAATATCACACACACACACAGACAGGTAAATACAGTACTGTATATTACAGATTATCACAGTGCCATATATACACTTCTGTGTGTATGGTACACTGTCTTCAACTTCTGGATTATAAATCTGAAAATTTCCATGCTTCTTACTGTTAAGGTTAATATTAGAAAAAGAAAATAGAGATGAGAGTTCTACAGAAAACAAAAGAGACATTGTTATAGCTGAAATATGTTAAAAGTAGATGCAGTATTTCTGTAACTCTGTGATTAACATCTTTTTAGAATGCACACATTATAAGAAAACTACACAAATAAAACAACACAGATAAAAAAAAGCTGAGGGTTAGTTATATTATACATGAGGGAAGGCAAGAGTGTCAAGAGTCAGACACCTTTATGAGCTTATCCCTGTACAGCTTCTCAGACTCCCACCGCCTGATGGGGACGGTCTTTCCATTCCTTCTGAGGCAGACACGCAAGTCCGCCTCATCAAAGATGCTGACAGGGTCAAGCCTGTGCGTGTTAATCTTCTCCACCAGGTACTCGGTGTAGTGTAACCTGAGAGAGATAATGAAGAGGCTGGCCAGCAAAAATAAAAGATGGGAGGAGTATGAGGAAATGCCATGAATATTACCTTGGAAAGCCTCCTCTGGAAGTACTGGTCAGACTCCCATGGCCGCCGCTTAGGCATTGCCAGATTTTCCCGACGAAACACAAATCTCAGATCCTCCTCTTCCATTATGGGTAGCGGGTCTATCTTATTTTTATAACACAACCGACCCAAATAGTCAAGGTAGTGACTTCTGCAAAGAAGGAATCTGGTCTTAGAATTCAGTTTCAAGCAACTCAAAAGCAGCTCCTTTCTGCTGGTATCTTACTGCTAAACATTCCTTCTTTACAAAACTCCACCCCTAGATATGCGGTCAGTCTTCATGCAAAGTAGCTGTATACATATAACCAATGGGACAAATTATCACTGTTCCCTAATTAGTGGCAGAACAGGGAAATAAGTCCATCTGAAACTTTAAAATGTGGAGAGTACCAATAAGGTACATAAAAATTACATATCCTTACAATATCTATATTGTTGTTGCTTTTGCCCCAGGCTCATTAGGACCAGAACACAGTGGACCTCAGACTGGAGCTGCCCTTCTCCTACGGTACACTATCCTCCTTTCAGCTGACAGGAACTTGAGGGATGTTCAGGCAGTTCCACTACCTCGTTATTATCGGTGCCACAGCATGAAGCTGTCCCTTTTCAACCATGATGAAATGTGAATAAAATGCACCAAGATTTATATTGTGTTGTCTTTGCAATAAGGTAATACATTAATAATAATCATCATTAACATCATCATCAACACCAATACTTCAACCTTGTTTTCCCACCATTGGATGGGATGAGGTAGTGTTCAGAAAGAGGAAACACATTTGAGAGAGAGCTGTCAATAGTATGTTCACTGAAATCAGCCAAACACTCATTCACGTAAGTATGTAAGTCACTGGAATCCTGACTCTACCTCACAGGCCTAACCATCTGCACATAATTTTTGGCAATTTTCTTTGTAGATGTACTGATCAGCTAAAATCCAATCATATCATTCCCTCTCAGCTAATTAGTCTCATCAACTCCTTATGTATGGTGATCCCTTAGTTATCGTGCATTTGGTTGCAGTAGTTTTCATATCACTGCTACATCAAAATCTGCACTACTGCTGTTATCACATAGTTTTTGGCTAAAAAAAACTTTATTATTGCTCACCTGAGCTGTTTCTGCTGAAAATGATGGTGCAAAATCTGTGGTTTCTGGTGGCTTTGAGGGATTCAAAGATAAGGCCTTACGCAAGGAGTTAATCCCAGGTGGAGGAGACCACTAACTCTCCACTCCCTAGCCTAAGAAGCTCTTGCCCCAAGCCCATCTCAGGTTCTCCAAACGTTACGTTTCTCCTTACTGTTCCTTTTTCATCATTTTCTATTAATCTCACCATGCCTATGTATGCTTCTGATACTTACCATAACAGTTTGTAAAAAACGAATTTACAGGTGCAGTAACTGGTACACATTAAGATAAATCCTGTAGGTTCTGTGTTTCTGTTATTGCACAATTTCACATTCTGGCACTAAGTGTGGTACCAATTATGCACAACAACCAAGAGATTACTGTACTCACCATATTCATCCACATTCTTCTGGCCTACTATTCCTCATCATGCCTTCAGACTTACTCAAGAATACCCTTTTTATCACTCTTCACATTCATTCTCTCCATACGACCAAGCACGTTCTGTTCATTTCTGTTGTTACTAAGCCTACACAACTGTAAACCCTGGCTGGAGCAGCTATGGCATCTGCACAGGTTTTAAACCTAGTCACATTTCCCCACACCTAGTTGTGGGGTGGACCCTGATCTGACACTGGTAAGGCACTGTCTACTACAAGGTAGTACTGGATCCCTACATAGTGTAAATACACTGTACTGTACCTGTAGGACAGCTCCACAGAAGCAGTTGTTTACCTGTGGTTGATTATTCTACAGCCAGACAGACTGGGATTAAGAAACAACAAATCCACATCTCTCATGAATCACTTCTTTCCACTCTACACACTCCACACATTCCTCAAAAACCTCCTTCCCACAGCCTAATTATTTAAAAATATTTTTCTTGTGCCATATCAATGTCTCACACCCGTAGATTAATGTGGGCACTAAAACACCTTCAGGAAATCCTCTTGCAGCTTACATTAAAACCCTCATAAAATCAGCCACTTTCCTTTCCCTGTACCATTTCATTTTCCACTTCCTTTGCATATTTACCTTTCTTTTCTGTATTTAAAGCTAAGTTCTAATACTCATGTATCAATTCAAGATAAATTTTGTTTATGTTTATTAAGGCTCCAAGCTGCTGCCATGCATTGGCCTTGGTCCCCTAATGGTGGTTCTCCATGTTGTTTGATATCTGGTAGTGTACGTATTTAGTTCCTTATGTGGGATCTCATACTGTTACCAGGTCTATTTGAGCTCTCTCTCAAAACCCCACCACCATCATCATCATCATAATATCTCTCATCCTCTGCACCCAGTTTTCATCTTCCATCCTTCCTACATGCCCAGACCATCTCAATCTACCCTTCATCATCACAACTTTAATACACTCAACTCCCATCCTTCCTCTCAACTCTTCATTCACAATTCTACCCCCCCCCCGCCCCCAGGTCAATCATTCAAGGATGCACAACATCCATCTGATCATTATCATTTCAGTACACTTGAGCCTATGAATATCCTCATCCTTTACTGCCCAAGTCTAAATAAGTAGAGCATTACACATCTAACACATGCTGCAAACAAGAACCCCTTAGCACAAAGGGAGAGCTCTCGCAATGTGGGGAGAGGCAACAGCTCCCTGAACTTCAACCACTCCTTGCCCTTGCCACACAGCTAGCTCCTGCACCATCTCCAGCACAACACGTCCCCCAAATAACAAAACTCCTCCTTACACTCAAAAACTCTCCAGCAAGACCAATTCTTTCCCACCTCTCAGTCTCTGTATGCTGTTCCTTACACCCCACACACTCAAAATCAGCGTAATTTCACAGTCTACCTCTAATACCACAACATCTCTTATGCACCCATTTATCAGAAATACTGCACAAGATGGAGTTCATCCCCACACCTTTGTGACAAACTGTACATGGCCACACTCCCTCTGCTTTAACAATACCACCACCAGCCCTAAATATCATCACTTTTGTCTTGTCCACATTAACTCTCAAACCCTTGTACCCCATTTCATTTCTCCACTTCCTAATTCTTTCCTATCATCATACAACATCTCCCATGAAAGCTCTGCTCTGAAGTCACATGATAGAGCTTCAAGCACCAAGATAACCAATAAGGGGCTTAAGACTGACCCCAGATGCATGCCAACATTCATAGAAAACTCATTCTCAAACCTCTGTTTACTCTTACCTGGGTGTGAGCACCCTCATACATTGCCATAACCAACCACTCCTTGGGCCCAAGCTTTCTTATTGCCCACTTCACCACCTCCATAATAACTCTGTTAATGGCTTCTCCAGATCAACAAAACAAATTACAGTAAACCTTCCTCTTCTTTCCTACGTATTTTTCCTAAAGCATCAATGAATATTGTGTCAGTGATCCCTTTGCCTAGCATAAACCCAACTGCTCATCAGTATTCACTTTTTCCCTTATCATACCTTCCAGGACTCTCTCCATTATCATCATCTAATCCAAATTTTTTATGCCTCTATAATTTCTTCTTTCCAGGACATTGCTCTTCCCTCTCATACATATTTACAATCAAGCTCTTCAGCCAGTAATCTGGGACAACACAATAATTTATCAAATCAGTAACTAAATCCACTTCCATATAGCTTCTTCTGAGGCCTTCAATATTTCAGCAGTCAAACCAAATGCCTACCACCTTCCCCAACCACATCCTGCCAATTGCCCTGCTCACAGTAGTAGAATCAATTAAAAGCCAAGGGCCAAACACTGGATCTGCTGACTCCAAACCATCCCTGTTCCAGTCAAACTCTTCATTCAGCAACAGGTTATAATGCTCTCTCCAAGTTTTAATATTCTAACTGTCCATCGCTACTTTTCCTATGTTTTTCTTCGCACACTGCTCACCTATGATATCCCTGAATTTCTCTGTCTATCTGTTTTTCACTGTAAAGACCTGGTATCACATTCTTCCTTTCAGAACTATTAAGACTATACAGTAAAAGTTTCTGAGACTCAGATTTTGCCCTGTATATCTCCTTTCTAGCCCAGTGCTTGGGAGCCAATTATTCCTCACTGTTACCACCCCTTTTCCATTCCCAGAAGTCGTCTTTTCTCTTTAACCCTTACTGCTCCACCCTCATCCCATCACCATGTTATCTTTTGTTTTTAGTGGGCCCCTTGTCCATCCATACAGTGAAGCAATAACTCTCATGAGATTGTTCTTATGAGCTCTTTACTGCTCATAAGAACTTCTGTCTACAACTTCCTGTTTGACCACCACTCTAAGCACCTCACTGCTTGGTTTCTCAACTTATGTATTTTCCTCCAGGGTGCATAGTTCTTCTTCACATCGTTCTTCATGGATTTCTTCACTGTCCACTTCTTTAGCACCATGTCACCTATCACTAATTTGTGTTGCTGCACACATTCTTTGGTCCCTATAGCTTTCATATCCATCACTAACCTCCTATCAGCTCTCCTGACTAAGACACAGCCTGACTACTATTACCCTAGACTCATATGTAATCAGCCTACCCCCTTTGTTTCTACAAACTTTGTTACACAGAATCATGTTCACTGCTTCTCTGAACTCTAGTATCCTCTCCCCTTCCACATTCTTCATACCATGTGCACATCTTTTGTGCACCCCTTTATATCCTTCAGCTGCAGTACCCACTTGACCATTTAAATTTCCACCCACAACTACAATCTCATCATTCTACATTCCACTGATCACATGTATCAAATCATCTCAGAATCTGTCCTTTACTTCATCATCCAAGCTAACGTGTGGAGCATATGCCAATATTACTGTAGCTGGGGGAGTTTTCCCAATAATATTTTCAGTGCTATAATTCTTTCATTAGCTCATATTACCTTCAAATGTATACCACCCACTTCTTTTCCCACACCACCATATTTGTCCATGCTTCCCTTCCAAAATGGTTTATAGCTACAATCCTTCCCAACAATCATCCTTGCTGATTCTCCTCTAAACTTAACTTCCTGTATGCAGTAGACATCCACCCACCTCCTCCTCAAGGTCTTCACCACTTTCCACCCCCTACCCCTCCAGCTACCCATATACCAAGATGCCACTCTGAACTCCTTGGGTGAATGAGTTTCCTATTCTATCTATTCTATTGCCAGACGCCTTGATCCCGAATGGGGTGGCCACAAACAAATCGCCTCCATGTCACTCTGTCCCCTGCCATTTCACAACCACGCTCCCAACTCACACC
>JAGKTI010040207.1:0-10441 GCA_018397915.1 Birgus latro
CATCACTCCATGTCAATATCCTGCTTTCTGCCCTTTACAGAAATTCCTCATTGTTTATTCATCCCACTCTTCTCTACTTCGAGTTTCTGTACTCTTTCTCTTCCTCCAATCTCTCCATATTCTTCCTCCGTCATTCATATCCCCCCCCCTCTCTCACTCTCACTTGCTGTCCATCTCATCCAATCACAACTCCCTTTTAGAATTCTCTCATTTCTGTTTTCTGTCTCTCTACACTCCAGCTTGTCTTTTGTGTTTCCCCCGGCATTCTCTAGCCTTCACTTTTCCCTCTCCAGTCACTCATTATCTCCCCAAGCGACTTATTACTCCATATCAATATCTCATTCTCCCCTACTCCCCTTCCCCCACCCCCTCTCTCTCTTACCATTTTTTACTCCTTTCTTCTATCACTCCCTCCCTCCCCATCTCTTCCCTCTTCAACCACTCAATCACTTCTTTCCCACGCCACTCATCAATCCATATCAATCTCCCAATCTCCTCCATGGTTGGCCTTATATCTTCCATCCTTCCCCTCTCTTCCATTTCCACGTCCCTGCACATTCACCATTGCAACATTCACTTCGCCCCGCCTCTCCCAGCTGCTCCCTCGCTTCTCATATCTTTCTCTTGGGTTCTCCAGGTTTTCAGAATTCTGGAAAATGCTTTTTTTTTTTTTTTTTAAATAAAGGAGGGGTACCATTTGTCAGGCCCGTAGCCAGACTTTTAAAGGGGCGGGGGGTCTTCTCTGCTGAATCTGGACTTGCATAGCAGCCGGCTGGTCAAAGGTCCGCTGCATGCTTTCTATGGGGGTCTGGGTGTATGCATAAGTGGCGCTGAGAAGCAGCACAAAACTTCTGAAAAACGGAACCGAACCTTGAGGCAGGTGGAGAGACCTTACGACCCTCTCGACCCCCCCCCCCTCCCTCCTGGCTATGGGCCTGTACAATCCCAAATTACCCCTTCCGGATCACGGGGGGAAAGGGCCCAGGATAGGAGTCCGGGCTACTTCTCTATTTTTTCATTACCAAGAATTGGAAAAAAAAAACAATTGAAACGAAAGGGTCAGTTTTCTGGAGGTAACCATTTATTTACACACACGAAGGAGCCCACCACACACAACACAGCATAATACAAAACACACACACACACACACACACACACACACACACACACACACACACACAAGCATAAGCCCTAAAACACACTTTTCCTCTCACGCACACAGACCCTCTCCCTCTTTATCTTATCTGCCTTTATGAGACTGGCGTTATCTGGGCAGAAGAGAAAAGTTGCTTATCACTGACAACTCAGTCCTGGCGGTAACTGAGGGCAAGGGCGACCTACAGCTGATATATCGTGAATTAATGAGGATAAAGTTGATCACATAAGCAGGAGGTAAGCCCTGATAGCTATATAAACAAGCTAAAAATGTGCTCAGTCGCATATCAAGAAAGCGGATTAGACATATGCTGAATAAGTGCTCAAATCCTTCTCCGATCAACCGAGTATCAAGGAAAGTGATTACAGTTGCTGAACAGTTACCCAAATCCTCTTCAGAATTTCAAAGTGCCATTTGAAAGCTGATGTTCTGGCTGTGTGATAAATTACACTCTCACCCTTACAAACACCCTGAGGAAAAAATTAAAACATTCATCAATGCGTTTATAAACACGCTAAATATGTGTTCAGGTTTTTTTGTTTTCAAGGGAGGAGATTACAAGTGTGCTGAACTGCAACACGAATCTGCAGCATTTTTCATTGTCATTGGAATGATTTAACTCTATATAGGAAAAAGAATCCTAGCGTCACAAACCATCAACAGCCTGAAGCAAGACATTGTGCAGTGTCTCAGTGACCATCAATGACTCAACTTTCAAGTCTGTTTTATCGCCGTGCTCTCGAGTACATGCATCCTGTCACGGTTCACTTGCTTGTGTGGTAAATGAATCACGACGAGAGGTCTCCAGTGAGTAAAATAAACTCGTAAGACGATAGAAAAAAAAATAATTTAAAAAAATCCATCGTAGTGCGGGACTTAAAAACATACTACAGTCTCTCACTGAAAAATAATAATAGTAATGCATTGTGACAGCTGTATCATAAATCTGTGAACCTAGAAATAAATCAACTGTTACAAACTTAAATTAATCCCCCCCACAAAAATCAACAAGATATTCTGGGAAAACGTACCCATAATAAAAATTTCAATCTATGAAAACAATAGCCTACAGTTTCTAATGAAAACAAAAATCACCTAGAAACTCCACGAAAACGTACGACTTAGGGATATCCCCGAGCTAGAACTCAATCACACGAACCCACCGTATCCTCACCTCACACTTCGTTTCCAGTCCATCTTAAATAAAAAATAAAAAAAATCGCAAAAGCTCTATGACTTAAGAGTAATAGTAGTTACTTGGATCTTATCCAAATTTCTGAAGGCCTAGGTCGAAAAGGAAAAAAAAATGAAGGTAATCACTGTCTTCGAAAGCCCAAGCTTTGGAATAGTCACTCGAATAAAATGAAACCAGACTAACAAAAGGACCAAAATATAAAGAAATAAAGTGTATTCAACTGAGATCTTAACTGAAACCGATGAAGGGCTAAGCCGTGAAAAATATGCAATTCGGATCTCCCAAATTTAGATCCGCAGAGGACACACATGAAAATAAAACCCATTCTTAGACATTCTTACTCGCAAAAGGCGCGGCTTGTTAAAAAATAATTGGAACACACTCGTTTCTTACAAACTCAGTCTCTGTGAAAAACTTAAAGAAGTCATTGCATCTTTGAAAAGCAAACACACAAGAGGTCAAGAACGCGGAATCTAAGGAGGCATTTGGATCTTAGAAAATCAGACTCCCAGTAAAAACAAGAAACTACCGAAAATGGCGCGCCTGTGGTTGATGATGATGGTGGTGGTGCTGTTCTTGGTGGTGGTAAAAGCACGTGAGGAGAGCCGAGTTGCTGTGGGCGCGCCGGAGTGTCAGCTGGAGAATTCGGAGCTACACTGTGACTACCGGGACTCTACTAAGGTCAGTGGGTGGCTGAGACAAAAGATAGGAAAGGAGACATAGGGTTAAAGTTGAGAGGGCAAGGGCAGAGGAAAGAAAAAAAAGACAGAAAGAAATAACAATGAGAAAAGGAAGACAAGAATGTAGGGGGTGGAAAGAAAGACCCAGTAAAGGATGTTAAACTTGATGTACAGTCACCATCAAAGGTCCTGTCGCCCCTGCAGTCTCACCGTGAATCCTAAATTTCATAGACTCGAGAATGGAATGCAGCAGAAGGAAATGGAAGTCTCTGGCAACAGATGAGTGGGTAGGAGTGCTGCGGGGGTGGGTGGGGGTGGGGGTAAATTACTGCATAAGGGGGGAATGTTGAGTGGGGGAAAGAAAAAGGAACACGAAATTATATGATGCAATGCAAAAGTGTTTCACTGTATTTTCAGAATTATAATTGTTACATCTATTTACAAGTATTGTCAAGGATATGCATTATATCTTCGTAACATAATATAATCACTATGCAGAACAGGCAGTGAATCCACAAATGAATGAAACAACTAGAAATCGAGATTACGCCCCATTTTTTTCCTCCCATTTTCCAATTCTCCTTCCCCCCTCGCCAAAATCAAGAGTGACCAGCGTGTCAGTGACTCAATGAATGATAAGGGGAAGCTGTGGACTTTCCCTAGATCAAGCGTTGTGACCTTCGATAATGCCACGGTCAACAATTAAGCCACTAGGTTGACGAAACATTTCACTATTTACAGGTATTAAATCAGGTGTAATATCACATTTAGCACTTTTACTCTGCGGTGTGTTGCTAGACTAAACTGATAACAGTAAGTACAACACATGCAACCTCCACTATCCCACCTCCACCCACAAACCACTCACCCCCATCTGGTCAGCTGCCGGACTTGTGAGGCTATCCCTGCTGCTTCAACTTATCTGTTAGAATATTCACGGGGTTCAGAACGAAGGCACGACTTTTTTGGCTGACTATACAACGGTAAGGGCAAGAGATAGCACATGTGATCGTAGGTGTGTGTTGCAGTACAAGGTAGGGTGTGGGAGTGGGTAAGAATATGCCGGGCTGAATGTGGATGTGGATATGCAGGGCTGGACGTGGATGTGGATATGCAGGGCTGGACGTGGAAGTGGATATGCAGGGCTGGACGTGGATGTGGATATGCAGGGATTGATGTGGATATGGATATGCAGGGTTGGATGTGGATGTCAATACGTAGGGCTGGATGTGGATATGCAGGGCTAGATGTGGATATGGATATGCTGGGCTAGAGTCGTTGTGGTGTGGGTGCGCAAGGCTGGATGTATATGTGAATGCAAAGGTGGGTGTGGCTGGAAAAAGTTGGATGAAGATGTGAATGTAGGCATACGCAGGGTACAGTATATTTAGTTGGTGTGGGTATGTTGAGCACGAGTCGATATCGTGTAAATGTATCCGGCCAGATGTCGGTATAGTGTGTGTGTGTGTGTGTAATTCACCAGGCCGGTCAGGATCACGTGATGTTCGTGATCGTCAGCTTTTTACCCTCCCGGAAGAAAGCTGAGAGCTCATATAATCCGATCTAAGGGCACGGCTGTTGCTTTCACACACGCACACACTCATCCCCTTTCTCAAGGGGGATAGTAACCACCTGCTCCGCGAGTGAAACTTTTCGCAACCAGAGCAAGGCGAACCCGTCTAGCAGAAGGCAGGCGAAAGCATTACCACCGAGCCAGCAAGAGAGAGAGAGAGAGAGAGAGAGAGAGAGAGAGAGAGAGAGAGAGAGAGAGAGTAGTGTGTTTGTGGGTGTGTACAGAGATTAAGTTGGAAAAAGCAAATTCCACTGACTTCACAATTTTTCATTTTCTTGTTTTCCTATACTTTTATAAACTATATGCCACAAGCTCTGATAATTAACCAATTTGCTTTGCCTTTTAAAATTAACCCTTTCATTATGAGGCATCCTGAATGAAAATATTTAGCAATAGTGAAAAAAGATCAAAGAGATGTCCTGCATAGACTTAGTGATGACTGCTGTCTGCAGTTTCATATTAACCATTTCACTATCGCCATGATGAGTCAGTGGACAGCATCACTAACTGCACAGCTACCAATCCAATAGCATCAGGTTTCAAATACTGATGCAAGCAACTGGCATCACTTGACTCAAATGTCCATCCAACCTCTGTGGGTTGGTAGGAAATGTGTACAGTACCTAGGGTAGCACACAGGGGAGGTAAATGTGTTAGCCTGCGTGATGCAGTGGCCTTGTATCCCAGGCTAATGGGTGAATAACATGCCATAGGCTCAAAGGCTTAAGTTAAAGAGATAAGCACTGCAGCTACTGCCTCATGGCATGTGCCCACGTCTTTACCTTTTACTATGAGGTCCTTCTTAAGCTGAATGAAACTGGTAGTGGCAAGAAAAAAAAAATGAGCTGTTACTGCAGAGACTTACATGGACTGTCTTCAGTTGTAATGCTCATCTTGCTGTTCATGTGTACCGTAAGCCAAGGGTTTGTAAGTCATTATCGACATTTAAAGTGGGTGTATTATTTCCTTTCCTATGCTTGCATGTCTGTACCCTGTCAGTTCACACTGGTGACATATTCAAATTTTGCCATAAACAAACATATCCAATATGACATTTCAACTTTCACACACACTGAATTGCTTTCACTCAACACCTCATCCCCAATTGTAGGTAAGCTAACATGTGGCAAGGTTAATTCTGACTAACATTCCCCAATTATATCCTACAGCAATACAATGAGGATGGTGAGCAATCACCCAACTTCAAAGATCCAACCCTATTAACTGCTTTTTAAAACATAAAGAATATGGAGATACCAATATTACACTTTCTCATATCATAATTTTCTTATTCTTGGTATATAGTTCTGTATACTACAACTATTATCAAAAGTCCTGTTCCATACTTATACATTCTTCTTCCCCCTGCCAGATGGTGAGAATAGGTGCAGCTCTGTCAGATAACCAGATCAACAAAGTGATCGTGGATAGTGCAAGATATGTGATAGTCGAAAACACAGCTTGCATCAACCTAACCTTACTGTCAGTTACCAGGGCAGAAGTGGAAGCTGACAGAAAGTTGTCGTGCCAGGAAGGACAACCGTGTCTAGAACAGTGCAAGGAGAACCGAAATGGGGATACAACATATCAATTCACAGCCATCAATTCCGCTCTTGACCGGATGCCAGACTGGGCCACACAGATCTATCTTGATCAATGTACAATCACAGCCCTCACTCTGAAAATCGATACAGAGACAGTGTTTGTCAAAAGTTCAGATATTAAAGTTCTCAATATTGCCCGACCACTGAAGGATGGATGCTCTGTGTCGCTTGTGTCATCCAGTATCCACACCCTTCAAAAGCTCCACACAGACTCAGGGTCAAACTTGAAACTACAGCAAACCACCATCGATGTCTTGGCATCCAGGGGATTGGTGCTGAAGGGAGGCTATGTGGAGATTGTGGGGTCAGCAGCCATAACTGTAATGGATGACAGCCTGGTTTTGGGACCCTTAGCTGATTTGCACATCCAAGACTTTACTGGGCACCTTCAGATTAAAGTGCTAGAAAACAATGACCATGAAGGATGTAAAAATAATGGCAACTTCTTTTGGCCATTCATTACATGTGCTATAATAACAGCAATTACCTTTATAATTATTATCATCTTAATCCTTATCAAAGCCTATAAGAAGCATAAAAATCGCAGTTATATAGGAGAGGCTCGCAACTACGTTTTCCATAAACCCATGTGATCCTGATGTCCCATTCATGTTTAGCACCCATTATCCTAAATTAATGTATATAGCAATGTAATATACTGTAACTTAAAGAAAAAAAATCTGAATTCTAAATTTTAGTAGTTTATTTCATACACAAAATATAATAATCAGAGAACAGCATAGTTTCATGGAAGCAAACAAAACTACAAACTCCTGACAGTAAGCTCCCTTGACTATAATCTTCCAATACTGTTATTCCAGTCTTGGTTCCAAATAATACTATAATATAGACATCCCATGCACATGTAGTTTAGTTGCTGTGATGTTTATATACATAAACAGTAATAAACAATCTCACCATTAAAATCATGGTTTTATGGACAGCATTATGTCAACTGAACAAGACAACACTAGCTGCCTGTCGTTATTCGCAATTTACCAGCGTATTACAGTGTGTGACCGAATCCAGCACTAAAGCAGTTCCATTATTTCGCCGGCCTATCATCCCAAAATTGGTGAAATACAGTACTGTAAAAGGATATTATGGCAGACTAAACTGATAAGGCTGATAATTCAGTGAGATACCATGCAAAGATTTTTTTGGGAAATTATCCGTGGCTCTGAGAGAGAAGGAAACTGAACTGAGGAGTTAGCAACAACCTTTTCATTTCTACTTTCCTTTGCAAGTTCTTTAGCTGCACAGATGGTCATGTATATACCAAATATAACATATGGACAATCAACCTTCTGACGTAAAATAAAAAAGACTCCATAATACCTATGCATCATCCTGTGCCAGTCATCGATCTACCTGCTGTGTATCTACGGCCAGATGATATTCAAGAGTTCATCTAGAGAGGCCTCTCAACTCCTTCCTTCAGACGGAATCTTTCACATATCATTCTTGTTATCTCCAGCTAATTTTATTCAGCTCTGGAGAGGTTTTGTACACCGAGAGTTTTGTTATGTGGGTGACACGTGCTGGAGGTGGGACTAAGTGCTCTGTGGCTAGAGTGAGGAGTGGGTGGAAGAAGTTCAGGGAGCTAATGCCTCTCCTGACACTGAGAGGGCTCTGCCTCCGTGCTATGGGATCTTTGCATGAAACATCATGTGTTAGGAGTGTAATCCTGTATGGTAGCGACACTTGTGCAGTAAAGGAAGATATTCGCAGGTTCAAACGTACAGAAATGATAACGATTAGGTGAATGTGCAGTGCATCATTGAGTGTGAGGCCTGGGGGAGGCTTGGTTTACAATGGAAGAGTTGAGGGGTAGGATGGGAATGGAGTGTGTTGGTGTTGTGATGAGGAGAGGTAGACTGAGATGGTTGGGGCACGTGGAGAGGATGAGGGATGATAATTGGGTGCAGAAAGTAAGAACTGTTAGTGTTTGGGGTAGGGTTGCGGGAAGCAGACAGAAAAAGGCCTAAGACGAGGTCATGTAGTGTGACCTCAGGGATAAGGGACTGAATAGGAAAGCTGCCAGAGATCGAACAGCATGTACAGCCACCATTAGGTGACCATGGGCGATGCATGCACACATGTTGGGAGCCTTCAAAAACAAAGGAACGAACGGATTTCAATACAGAGATATTTTGTACCGTATATCGAGGGATTTAAACAGAGAGATTTTGTACACTGTAGGATGTGAATGCTGCCTTCATTAATCCCGCCACTACCAGAGGTACTTCCTTAGTTGAATAAAATCATCTGGTGGTGCCGCAATTAGAAAAATACGTCATAGGACTGAAGGAGCTGATCATGACTCATCACCATTCTCTTCTGTCTTAAATTTAAAGCCACTTTGCCTCATGTGCTCCTCCACTTTTATCTTCTCACATCTGTCTTCCTATCCTAACTCAGACAACTTCCCTGTTCTCATAGTTCTTGCCAACTTTCAGTTTCCATGCATTCCTCACAGCCACACCACCTTGACTTTTCTATTAACCCCCTCACTTTGGTGATGTCTTTTATTTGATCCAAGTCATATCAAATATCTTACTTAGATCTGGAAAGACTGGAGCGGTGGTGGTCAGATATAGCCTTCACTTAAACCCATCTTTTTTTCTTTTTTTTTTAAAATCATCTGGCAGTTGCAAGAACATACCAATAAAATTGTCACCTGATTTCATAAGTTAACACACACACACACACACTACTCAGTTTCATATAACTCTTTCCAGGGTGTTGAGATCTGAGGCAATTTTACCAGTCCATATTTTTAAGCGCAAATGACTGGGATAGTTCCTTGGTCGTATTACATTCTAGTTCCTTGGTGGTATTCTCTAACTGTCAACACCAAACTACATACACGCTACACACTACACTTCTTTTTCAAAGCTGCAAAATGGCGCCCAAAAATCTTGCCTCGGAGTCCCCAGGGGGGGGGGGGACCATAAATGCCCCCACCATTCGCCCCTCTCCCGGTGACGGCTCAAGGAGCTGCCTGGAACCACCGTCTGACTCATTCCTTCTTCATTTCTGTAACATTCGCGGCCTTTCCTCTAACTTTCACGCTGTCGAACACCACCTCTTCTCCTCTAAACCTCACCTTCTCTTTTTCACTGAGACTCAGCTGTCTGAGGCAACTGACAGCAAGCCCTTTTCTGTATCCTCCTACTTTCTCTATTCTCGTTTCAAAGCCAAAGGTGGCCGTTGCGTATATGTACGCAACGATCTATCTTGCTCTCGTGTTCCTGAACTTGATTCTTCTGAATTCTCTGCTCTCTGGCTTCGGCTTTCCTGTCATTCTCTGACTAAATATATCTGTGCTGTTTACTTATCTCCTAATTCTACTGACTATCAAAAATTCTTTGACTATCTTACTTCTACGTTGGAACACATTCTGTCCATTTCTCCTTTCTCTGAAATCTCCATTCTAGGAGATTTCAATGTTCACCACCACCTTTGGCTCTCCTCTCCTTCCACCGATCAACCTGGTGAACAAGCCTACATCTTTTCTATCCTTAATGACCTAGAGCAGCTTGTACAGCACCCTACCCGTATCCCTGACCGCCTTGGAGAGAGTTCCAACATACTTGACCTTTTCCTAACAACTAATCCTTCTGCTTACACTGTTCATCTTTTCTCTCCGTTGGGCTCCTCCGATCACAATCTTATTGCCTTAACATGTCCAATCGCTCCAGTACGGCCTGTGGACCCTCCAAAGAAACGCCACCTGTGGCACTTTGGAGCTGCAGATTGGGAGGCCCTCAGGCAGTACTTCTTTGATTTTCCATGGAATGATTATTGCTTCCATGGCCGGGAGCCATCTGAGTGTGCCTTGCGCGTTACGGAGGTTATTCTCTCAGGCATGGAAGCATACATTCCTTTCTCATATCCTCTGACTAATGCAAGAAAGCCTTGGTTTAATCACGCTTGTTCTAATGCTGTCCGCAACAAGGAGAGGGCCTATAAGAGGTACCGGAGCCAACCCACCCCTGAATCACACCTTTTATATATTTCTGCCCGGAATCGTGCTAAGTCTGTTCTTCGCTCTGCTAAAAACAATTTCATCCGTGCTAAATGTTCCCAACTCTCCAACTCGAATTCTTCTCGCTCCTTCTGGCACCTTGCCAAAAACCTTTCTAACAACTTTACCTCATCATCCTTCCCTCCTCTTTTCTACTCTGATGGCTCTGTAGCTATTTCTTCTACTGATAAAGCAGATCTCTT
>JAGKTI010040208.1:0-10441 GCA_018397915.1 Birgus latro
GAGTATGTATGAGGGTGCTAAGGCTGCAGTGCGTGTGGATGGCAAACTGAGTGAATCTTTCCATTTGAAGGTTGGATTGAAACAAGGATGTGTCATGTCTCCGTGGTTGTTCAGTCTGTATATGGATGGGGTTATAAAAGAGATACAAGGTCGGGCAGTGGATGTTGGAGTGGCCCTAGTGAGAGAGGGCAGTGTGTGGAAACTCCCTGTACTGTTGTTTGCAGATGATACTGTGTTGTTGAGTGAAGACGAAGGGGAGCTGCAGGGCTTGGTAGATGAGTTTGGGAGAGTGTGTAAGAAACGGAATTTAAAGGTGAATGTGGGGAAGAGTAAAGTGATGGTCTTTGAGAGAAGTGAAGCCAGTGAGTGTACAGTGAGATTGGATGGGAAGGATATGGAGAATGTGAGTGAATTTAAGTACTTGGGCAGTGTGATGAGTAAGGATGGAAGTCTGGAGGGTGAAGAGCTCGAAAGGGTACAGCAGGGAAGGAAGGTTGCTGGTTCATTGAAAGCAGTGATGAGAGACAGGGAGGTGAGCATGGAAGTGAAAAAGTTGTTACATGACAGTATTGTGATACCAACTCTGACATATGGAAGTGAAGCTTGGACCCTGTTGGAAGGACGGAAGTCAAGAGTGAGAGCAGTGGAAATGAGTTATTTGAGAGGAGCATGTGGAGTCACATGGAGAGACAGACTAACAAATGAGGAAGTGAAGGAGCGTTGTGGTGTGCTTGAGGACGTGATGGGAAGCGTTAGGAGAAACACGTTAAGGTGGTTTGGGCATGTGGAGAGGATGGAGAGTGAAAGATTGACGAGGAGAGTGTATGTGTGTGAGGTGGAGGGGGCGAGAGGGAGGGGGAGGCTGAGGATGAGATGGAGGGATGGAGTGGAGAGGTATATGAGAGAGGGGGGTGTGAGTTGGGAGCGTGGTAGTGAAATGGCAGGGGACAGAGTGACATGGAGGCGATTTGTTTGTGGCCACCCCGTTCGGGACTGAGGCATCTGGCAATAGATAGATAGATAGGTGAGAAGAGTTAATATTGGGGGAGGGGTTGTGAGGGGTAGACTGAGAAAGACGTGGGTCGAGGTCATTAATAGTGACCTCAGGGTTAAGGGACTGAACAGGGAGGCTGCCATAGATCGAGCAGCATGGAGAGCCGCCATTAGATGACCAAAGCCAACGCATGCAAGCATGTTGGAGCCTTCAAACCCGAAACGAACAAAACGAACCTGGTGTGAGGTAGATTTTCCAAAGCCACTGTTTGCAGATTAACAGAAATGGAAACCTGCACGGTATTGGGATGGGAATTTTGAGTGTATGTATGGTTGACTTTGTCCTGAGTCAGATTATTTACAGGAAGGAGAGGAATAGAGGCTCTCCATATCTTAATCATTCTAAGAAGCAATGAATAGAGTTGCTGTAATAATTCCTACAAGAGGACAATTATCATAAAGTGCAGTATGTTTGTTTTAGCAGGAAACATAAGGAAAGAAGAGTGCAGAATGCTGTAGTGTCTTTAGTTCTTCCTGGAAAAACAGCTATAATATACAAGAGGGGAATTGATTATAAATATGTGTGAGAATCCAGCCCTTGTACCATACTGATGATCACTGTCTAATGGCAGCGTGTTTACATTGCAGGCCACAGATGATGCTGCCCCACAATTTTGCCAGGAGTTGAGATGGCAAATTAGCACTTTTGTGGGGTGTATCTGAGCCAACCACTGCCTCACCACGGCCTGCGTCACCTGTGTGTCTGCCTCAGATGGTCCAGGCAACTCCACTGCCTCCAGCTAAGTTCATCTTAGCCTGGGCCAAGGGCGTGTATGGGCTGCTGGTCAGTTACAGCTTGTAACCCAACTCCAAGCACTAGTAAGCAACCATTTGCAGTTTGGGGCATCCAAATTTAGGCGCCTGGTGGTTTAGTGGGTAATTAGGGCACTCCAGTTGGATTGAGCCGGTGAAGGTTTATATCCAAGGGGTGGTTGGGGTTTATTGCTCATGTAATGCCCCTCAGGGAGCTCAGGGATGAGTGAGGCTGGTCACTCTCATCTTAAATGTCAGGACCAACTTGCCTAGCCCTGGGCTCCTATGTTCCTCTGTGGGGTGACATAGGATTGAATGATGGATGGATGGATATTTTAAAAATCAAACCCGTCCTACTTTCACTTCACCTATGCATTGATTGTGTAATAACAGGTGGTACCAGTACACCCCTATTTAATCTTTTGGAAGGTAGAGGTTCTTTGAAAATTAGACTTTGAGGTTTGAGAGTGCTGTGGTGTTGATGTGGATGTTCAAGAATGCATAAAGAGAATTCCTTTAAGATGGTTTGGCCATGTGGATTGGATGAAGAGTGAGAGACTGACCAGGAGAGTGTATGTGAGTGAGGTTGGAGGGGGAGGCTGAGGATTATATGGAGGGAGAGAGTGGAGGTGCAAGAGAGGGGATGGTGTAAGTTAGTGAGATGGCAGCCAGATGGCATAGGATAGGGTGACATGGAGGTAGTTGGCTTATGGTTTCCTCTTTTGGGATGAAGGCATTTTTTTTTTTTTTTAACAACATGAGGAGAGGTAGGCTGAGGTGGTTTGGACATGTGGAGAGGATGAGGGATGATAATTGGGTACAGAGGGTGAGAGGTGTTAATATTGGGAGAGGGGTTGGGAGGGGTAGACCGAGAAAGACATGGGACGTGGTCATTAAGTGTGACTTGAGGGTTAAGGGACTGAACAGGGAGGCTGCCAGGGATCGAGCAGCGTGGAGAGCCGCCATTAGGTGACCAAGGCCGACGCATGCAAGCATGTTGGAGCCTTCAAAAACGAAAAGAACGAAACGAAACAAAACAAAACACAAAAGAGAGCCAAATTCAAGATCCGTTGATTTCGAGATGCATGGACACGCTGCGCTTGAAAGACTGGAGATCATAGGAAGTAGGAAGTGGAGGCAGTTCCAGTGTTGACCTGTTGTGTAAATGAAGGACTGTGAGTAATGGTTAACTCTTGCATTAAAGAGTTGGACAGAAAAGGGATAATAGTTTGTTGCTAGATGGGTGCTACTTGCCTGTCATAGAGGTGATGCAAGCAGACAGTTCAGAGGAGCAGTGACCATTGAAGTAGCGATAGAAAAGAGATAAAGATGCAACAGTGCAGTGAAGAGCCAGAGGTTGAAGGGAGCCAGTAAGAGGAGGAGAGTTGATGAGATGAACAGCCTTTGTCTCCACCCTATTGAGAAGAACTGTATGTGGGGAGCCTTCCCACACATGAGAGTTGTACTCTAAACGGGCGAATAAAACCCGTGTATAAAGTCAACAACTGTGCAGGGGTAAAGAAGGTACGGAGTCGGCTTAGCACACCTAATCTCTTGGAAGCAGATTTTACAAGAGATGCAATATGATCTTTCCAAGATAGTCCCAA
Source organism: Birgus latro (assembly GCA_018397915.1). NCBI lineage: Eukaryota > Metazoa > Arthropoda > Malacostraca > Decapoda > Coenobitidae > Birgus > Birgus latro. The sequence continues at coordinate 3,414 of JAGKTI010040208.1, forward strand.
GTGAATGAAACCCCAAGCATGTTCAAGGATGATGCAAGACTGAGCTGGATATTATTAAACATTAGTGGGTACTCCTGAGGAAGATTGTTTTTGATGTATTAAAAACAACAAGATTATTTTTACCCTAGTCAGAGATACGAGCCAAGTCAGACATTAGGTGTGTCATAGCCTCATCCCTCATTTGTTGAAGTAATTGCTGAGATGGACGTTGCGGAAACCGAATGGAAAGGTGAAGGGTGGAATCATCAGTGTACGAGTGGATAGGGTTAGATTTAGTGATAGTTACAAAATATACAGTAAATCTTAGAAACTTGGACTTGATGTGGTCAGAGTTGCCACTGAGTTGAACTGTGGGTGGCTGGACCCATTCAGCAGTGGCTTTGGGAAAATATGCCATGTCCCATATGTGCAACGATACAGATTTTAAAGATGTTTCTCCAACTGATTTTGTCTTTTGCCACAATGGCTTGTACAGAATGTAGTATGGTCTATCTATCTATCTATAGCCCGACGCCGTAATCCCACAAAGGATGACCGCAGACAAAACGCCTCCAAGTCGCTCTGTCACCCACCATTTGACTGCCCTCCCCCCAACTCACTCCCCCTTCCCTCATATACCTCTCAATGCCATCCCTCCACCTCATCCTTGGTCTCCCTCTCCCCCTTCCCCCCCTCCACTTCACCCACATACACCCTCTTAGTCAGTCTTTCATTCTCCATTCTCTCCACATGTCCAAACAACCTCAATGTATTTCTCCTAATCTTCTCAACCACATCCACATCCACCCCACAACGTTCCTTCACTTCTTCATTCATCTACCTGTCCCTCCATGTCACTCCACATGCTTCTCTCAAGTAACTCATTTCCACTGCTCTCACTCTTGACTTGTTACCCTCTAGCAAGGTCCATGCCTCGTTTCCATACGTCAGGGCCGGGATCACAATACTATCATGCAGTGATTTCTTGACTTCCATACTCACCTCCCTATTTCTCATCACTGCTTTCAGTGAACCAACAACCTTCATTCCCTGCTGTACCCTTTCAAGTATTTCATCCCCCAGACTTCCATCCTTATTCATCACACTACCCAGGTACTTGAATGCACTCACATTCTCCATATCCTCACCATCTAACCTCACTGTGCATTCTGTGACTTCATTCCTCTCAAACACCATAACTTTACTCTTGTTTACATTGAGTTTCAGATTCCTCTTCTTACACACTGTCCCAAATTCATTCACCAACCTTGCAACTCCCCTTCATCTTCACTCAACAATACTGTATCATCAGCAAACAACAACACTGGAATCTTCAACATCTCACTCTCATTCATTAGAGCCACCCCCACATCCACTGCCCTACCTTGCACCTCCTTTACAACCCCATCCATGTATATATTAAACAGCCATGGAGACATCACACAACCCTGTTTCTGTCCCACACTTTTATCAAAGAACTCACTCAGCTCACCGTCCACTCACACAGTAGCCCTAGCTCCTTCGTACATACACTTCACAGCATTCAACAATTTCCCCTCCACTCCATATATTCTTAGTACCTTCCACATACCTTGCCTATCTATTTTGTCATAAGCTTTCTCCAAGTCCATGAAGGCAGCATACACTTTCTTCCCCTTCTCTAGATACTTCTCCACTAAACATCTTAGAACAAATATCTGATCTACACACCCCTTTCCCTTCCTAAATTCCCCTTGTTCTTTTCCAGCTAACTCCTCTGTTATATGCCTAACCCTATCAATAAGTATTCTACCATATATTTTTCCAGTCACAGTAAGAAGGCAAATACCCCTATGGTTACCACATACTTCTCTGTCGCCTTTTCCTTTATATAAAGGAACAATTATACCTGATTTCCAGTCCTCTGGAACCCTTCCCTTTTCCCAAGCCAATTTACACAACTTCTATATCCACTCCACAACAATCTCACCCCCATACTTCAGCATTTCACCACACACTCCATCAATTCCTGGGCCTTTCCCATCTTGATCTTCTTCATTGCTTCCACTACTTCTGTCCTACTGATCTCTTCCTCCCTCCTCTCACCTCTTCTTCTCCCAGCCATTCCCCAACCTCTTATACTCGCACTGCTCTCACTCTCTACATTTAACAGATCCTCAAAGTGCTCCTTCCATCTCCTCATTCTCTCTCACCCCAAGCCATCTATTATAACCCTCTTTCACTCCCTTACTATATCCCTTTTCACACTGTCTTACTTTCTTTACCTCCTTTCAAAACAATTTCTTAATCTCCCTCCATTTTACACTCAGATTCCTCCCAAACTCTTCATCCACTTTCTTCTTACTCTCCTCCACCAATCTCTTCACCTCTTTTCTCCAGCTCACATATACCTCTTTCTCTCTCTCTCATCTCCTCCCCTACCTCTGCTGGAAAAATAGTGCTGGTATATTACCTTCAAAGATCTTCTTAATTATTTGGTTAACTATTAACACAAAGAGTAAAGGTGAACCTGTACACCCCTGTCTTATTCCACTACTTACTGGCACTTCACAGATTTTCTTCTGACCCAAATAAAGTTCTGTGATATTGCCTGTATATGTTCTTGCTATAATATCTATAACCATTGGATTGCATTCATATATTTTCATAGATTGTATCAAGGCTTTCCTGTCCACAGAATCAAATGCCTTTTCAAAATCCATTGCTGTCACTACTATTGTTTTCTTTCTATACTATTTTCAGTACAATAGTCAAGTATAAACAGGTTATCTTCTAGTCTTCTGCCTTCTGTGAATCCTGCTTGAACCACACTCATTTCTCCTCTTGATAGTATATGCTCTGCCACTTTTTCTTTTAGAAGGCTCATTAGCAACTTATATCCATTTTTGGTAAGGGCTATTGGTCTGTGTTCTTTTATTTTCAGCTTCTTTGTGTTGATTGAAGTCCTGCATGCAATTGGGGGGCAATCACAGGGTTGAAGAATATTTAGTCTTCCTGCTGTAGAATCTTTATTTCCCTAGGAGATAGATAAGGAAGTAAAGAGGTGAGGTGCACACATGCCTCGAAGTGGAAGAAGCTCTCTCTCTGCTCGCGCAGGCGCATAGCATGACGGCGACTGCGCGGCACATTTGAATAGGCACATTGACATGGGTACATTTTATACATTCACACCTCCCCTTCCCTTTGCGTTCGAAGAAGTCGAACGGTGAAAAGTAACAAAGTAGATACAATTCCACAGGTAATATGAAAATCCTACAAGTGTCTACAAAGTGTGTACATTGTGAGCAAACATACAGGGACTTCTTATTGGCAGTGTACACTGTGTTAGGACTTATTTAGCCTTGGAGATCTACGTGGGGTCTTGGGAGGAGAAACTGAATTGGACTTTTCCATGTCTGTCTGGAAGTTAGACTTTTCCATGTCACGACAAGGGACCACAGGGATGTTAGGTGTAGTGTCAGAGTGTGGGTCGGGCACTGGATATAAGAATCTGCGGTTTCGACGTAGCACTCGGCCACTTGGAAGCCTAACCTCGTATTCCCTGGAGCGAGCACCACCCATAACGATGGCGACCTTATCCCACCGGCGTGAAGTGGGGTCCTGAACGTGAACATGTTGACCCATAGCCAGCCTGGGAAGATCACGGGCGTGTTGATTGTAGTGCTTCTTGACCTGAGCGGCTCTGGAGGCGACCCGTCTGTCCCAGTCGTCTGCCAAGTCCTTCCAGTCACTCTTGAAGGACTGCGGATGAGCAGGTACACAGCTGCGGAGGTTATGACCAAATAGAACTTGAGCAGGTGAGCAGCCGGTGTGGTTGGGGACATTCCTCAGTTCCATGAGTCCCCGGTCGAAGGCTTCACAATTAATGTTACCAGACGGTGCTGTTGCCATGATAAGCCTCTTGACGGCCTTAACAGCAGCCTCGGCGTGGCCATTTGACTGCGGGTAATGGGGCGATGACGTGAAATGCTGGATCCCCCATCGATGAGTGAAATCAGCAAACTCACTGCTCGAAAAAGGTGGTCCTCCATCTGTGCGTAACTGAAGAGGTACCCCCACCTCTCGAAAGTAGCTGCAGAAGTATCAGATCGTGGAGGAGGCGGTGGTGTCACTCTTGCAAAGGATGATAGCTGGCCAGTTCGACAGTCGGTCGACAATCACTAGGAAATGTTTCCCAGCAACTTGAAAGAAATCAGCAGAGACTGACTCGAAGGGCCTGGTGGGCTTATCATCATTGAGAAGCGGTTCCTGTTGCTGTGAAGGGCGTAGAAGCTGGCACGACTCACAGGCGGCGACAGTATTGGTGATATCAGACTCAATGCCAGGCCAGAATACCGTCTGGCGTGACCGTCGCTTGGTAGCCTCGACTCCTCGATGACTGTCATGTAGCCGTGCGAGAGTCTGGCGACGAAGAGCAGCAGGAATGACGATCCGAGCGCCTAGTAGTACGAGTGATCCGTCAACAGAGAGGGAGTCTCGGAGTTTCCAATAAGGCAGCAAGGATGTATGTAGAGAATACCTGTTAGCAGGAAATCCAGCCAATATGCAGTCACGTAAGCGAACGTAGTCAGAGTCCTGTTGGGCTGCATTTGCTAACTCCTGTAGGTGACGGTCAGCTTCGATCCGCGGGGCGGCGTCCTCTTGATATGCCGCAGAAGGTATGACGGACCGTAGATGTGCCATAGTAGAAGCGGAGTCCGATGTATCCTCAGGTGTAGGTCGGCTGACAGGTGCGCGTGAGAAGGCATCTGGAATGCGGAGCATCTTACCAGCACGCCATACAGCTCTGAAGTTGAAGTGGGACATGCGCTCTCGTAATCTCTGTAATTGAGGGTTCTCAATCATGTCCAAGGTGTACGAGTTCAGAATCGGTACTAGTGGATGATGGTCAGTGTGAACTGTAAAAGACTGGAGCCCTGTAAGATAGAGGCGGCACTTCTGAAGAGCCCAGCTGACTGCCAACATTTCCAACTCTATGGTGGCGTATCTTGTCTCGGCGTCTGCCAAAAAACGGGAGCCACATTGGACGAGGCGAAGTTGACTGGAACCATGATCCTGCAGTAGGGCATAACCTATACCATACAGGCGAGATGCGTCAGTCTGGAGATATGTAGGTAGTCCTGGGTCGAATGCTGCGAGGATGGGTGGACTGGACAAGGCTTTCTTGACTTGCTTGAATGCCAAGTCGTGATCTGGAATCCACGTAAATGAGCGAGATGGGCTCAAGAGAGGTCGAAGTGGCTTGGCGGTTTTGGCGATCTCGGGCGTAAACTCGGCTAACTGATTCACCAACCCAATGAATGAGCGTAAATCGGTGAGGTTAGCAGGTGTAGGGAAGTCCCGAAGAGCTGCAACACGGTCCGGGTCGGCGGCGATTCCTTTGTCCGAAAGAGTGTATCCACAGAAGTTGACCTTAGTGGCTGCCACGATAAATTTATCCCTGTTGAGAGTGATACCGTGTGAACGGCAGCGTGTGAGAAGCTCCTGAATCCTCTTGTAATGTGACAGAAGATCATCGTCAAACAGCAATACATCATCAACCACTTTGACGCATTTCGTTAGACCTTGGAGGGCGAGATCACCACGGTAGCAGTATGCATCTCCGGTAGCGGCGAAGCCCATCGGTCCGCGACAGTAGTAATAGCGGCCGTAAGGTGTAATGAAAGTAGTAAGATGCCTGTCCTCCTCTGCCAGTTCGATTTGCCAGTAACCATGGAGAGCGTCCGCAGTTGTGAAGTACCTCGCTGTAGAATCAACCGTACGAACAGCTGCAATAGGCATCATCAAAGAGTGGACAGGGCGGGCAACTTGACTGTTAAGTTTAGTTAAATCAGTGGTAATCCTGACTCCTTTGGGTTTGGGTACAACTACCATGGGATGACACCAATCGGAAGGCTCATCCCCACATTTCTTGAGGATTCCTTGAGCCACCATACTCTGCAGTTCGTCCTGGACTGCATCACGGAAGGCGTAGGGGATCTGACGTGGAGTGGTAAGAGCGAATGGTGTGGCGTCGGGTTTAATGTGTATCTTCATAGGGTCTCCTTTCATTGGCTGTAGTGGAGCAGTCTTGAGATCATCTTTCGATGCAAGTACATCCGGAAAGTTCCTGACAAAGTAGTCCCTGGCCTCGACAGGTGGGGTAGCTTCGGTGAGCGGGAACTCAGTGCATCAATGTACGTGAGTAACTTGCAGAATGGGCTTAGGAAACTTAGGCGAAATAATAGCCAACTCCTTGCAATGGCTGAAGGACAGTAGCGGAGTGGTGACACCATCATGCACCTGTAACCGGGCTTGGCATGACCTCTTGGCAAGGGTCAAGGTAACTTCTAAGGATCCAAGCGGTGGCGACATCTCCGACCCATCTGCAGTGAAAGTCTTGGAAACTGTGGGAGGTAGGAGGTCACTCCTGTCAATCTGAAGATGTGCAAGGTGTTGTGGTCCCAAAACACTGACCTCCGCACCTGTGTCAGGTATGAAATTGATCTGGGAAGATACATCCCGATATGACACAGTTACTGGTACGGGTGAAGGTGAAGGAGTTGCATGGGCCTGAACCTTGCGAACGTTAGTGGTCGTGCTTGAAGGCGGAGTAACATGCTTATCAGCCTTGGCATCACCAGTCTTCTTCCGGCAACATCTGTCGTAGTGGCCTGTCTTGGTACAGTATTTGCATTTCACCTTGAGTGCTGGGCAGGTTGGGGTTCTGGCCCAGTGTCCCTTCCGTCCACAGTTATTGCAAGTGCTTGAAGCCGCTGGGCACTTGTCTGAGTTGTGAGACTTGTTGCAATGCTGGCAGGTATTAGACTTGGTCGACGTCGTAGAAGTGGGCTGATGGTTACGACCTTTATCCTGGCGGTATCTTGAAATCTTGGCGACAGAAGCAGTAGGAGCCCGAATCGCAGAAGTGGCTGTCCTGGTGGCTTCATGGGCTCTGCAAACGTTCACCACGTCCTGAAGTGTGGTATTAGAGTCCCGGGCAATAATCTTCTGTGTGAGCTGTTCATCATGAACTCCCATAAGAAGTACCATCTTTATCTGCGTCTCCT
>JAGKTI010040210.1:0-10441 GCA_018397915.1 Birgus latro
TTCTGTACAGTATCACGTGTACGACACTAATGTCGACAAAAAATCTCGATACCACTCGAAACGAACGTACACAAGATAGACCACTCCTGAGCCTGAAGTCCACTAATTCCTCGGAGTTCACGTCCCAGCTTATATACCTTCCCATACACCTCTCTAGGTGCGGCATACACGTCTTTTATGAATTTATAGCGCTTTACGTACAGTTGGTTTTGGACGGACGATGAGCAAGGGGAACCCATGACCTTTCATCATATTGGTAAGAACAAATTTAAATGAAACTCCTTGAAGGGAGAAAAAATTTTAAACTTTGGACCACCTTCTCTTACCAGTATTTCTGTAATTGTGTTGCCCATTCAATTGCTTAGTAACACTGCAGTTTAATCTTTGCCATATGATGAATTACATTCTTTCTGGTCTTGCTGTCTTCTAACAATATTAGCCTCTTTAGCTCCACAGAATTTCGAAGTGGATAATACGGAGATCCGAATTATGAGATAGAAAATATGTCATCGGGAAGACTGGATAGGCCCGGTTTTGACTGGCATATGAAAACCAAGTATAATGGTAAATTAAGCTCATGGTTCCATATATACAAACTTTCTAGACCACAAGCTGTGTATAAGATTGTTTGTTTATAATATAGTCTTCACTCATACAGCTATACTGCACTTAATAATGAAACTGGGATCGATATTAAAGTGGAAAAATGGGAAAACAAACAAGCTTCTGATATTAGTAAATGCTATGGAGACTTGTTTATCAGGAATATTGCTTAGGATCCTTGGTAAATACGAACACCGGCGATGGGAGTGGGTGAGTGAAAAATTTCTGCAGCTGTCGTCACACGTAGCTTGATTATTGACCTAACTGCATCACAAGTTTCCTTTACGGCTTTTTTCGGCCTCAAAATATGCAGGTTAAATTCACACGAGAAAATGTGCCAGCATTCCAAGCATCGTGAATCATATGGTTATATTTTTAGTGACTTTGAAGATTTAGTTAAACCTCTTCCTTGGTGATTTCACTGGTACATTATATCTTAATTATCATCTTGCTTTTTGGTGCAAACTGTGTCGATACTGGAGAGATATGTGTGTAATACAGAAAAGAATATTAGAGCGTACTATGCAGAACAAGTCGCTAAGGATCAGGTGTTACGAAGCATCCTATGTCACCTAATATAATATGAATCATAGTTAACTTCTCAGACGCATCATCTGTTGCAGGACGCCGGATAAAAATGGAATTAATAGTTACTTACAATGATCATACAGTAAGCATTTTCACTCAGAAACTCTTAGCAAATCTCTCTCTTCTCTCTTCATTTTCTGATAAACGTTAGATATGTTAAAATCGAAAATAGAAATTCGAAGTTTCCTGAAATAAGAACATGATTATCTTCAACTTGCAAATTACTTCCGCCAAAGAATGCTGGAGCAGGTTATGTGTTCACCCCTGTTTGTTTGTCCACAAGGTATCTAAGAAAGTGATTGATAAATTTCAACGAAATTTTGTGTGGGTCATGGGCCAAGAAAAAGTTGATAAATATTGCTGGTGATCTGAATTCGCGTCAGGGTTCAGGACTGTTTTTTATGTTTGCTTGTTTGTTGGACTGTCCACAATATATCTCAAAAACTTATTGAGGATTCCAATGAAATTTTTTGTGGATATGTGGGTCATGAGCCAAGGGAGAGTTGATTAAATTTTGGTAGTGGTCTGAGTTGTCTGCAATAGGCGTTGGCTGAGGTATACGCTCTCTGAGAGCACTTAATATGTCAATATATTAGCCGAAAATGGTAAAGTATTAAATCGTTTAGATACATAATTTCTAAAAGCACTCTTATCGTTGATCTCAGAGTGTGGTGTAGGACCTTGGGGTACACCTGGAGATCATTGCAGGGATTCTATAACCACCATTTGTGACGGCATGCGTTGATAAGATTATGCTGATTTCACAATTTATAGTTACAATTTTGCACATTTATATTACTTTGTACACACACACACACACACACACACATACACACACACACACACACACACACACACACACACACACACACCTTCCCCTCACGATTAAGAGAGGCCAAATAATGTAAAAAGAAGGGCATCAGGGGTAAGTCATTTAAGTACTTGCTAAAAAAAAAAAAGCTTGTAAAAAGGTGTGCAGTCGTAGAAGGGATACAGTAAGTCATAAAGTGGTGTCACTGGAAACTGTTCCTCTTTAGCAGTGTGCAATGACTGAAGTGTACAGTATCAGCCTTCATTGTCTGTCAGTTGAGATACAGTCCATTGCAGTAGTTTAAGCTTTAACACTGTCCATTGCAGTGTAGATTGACCATGACGGGAAAAGAGTGTTTCCACTTTTGTCGACACATTTTTGTTGGTCCTTAATTTGTAATTTAGGGGCGGGGGTTAGCTGAATCGGTAGAGATGTGGCTGGCAGCCCTAATGGATCCGGGGTCGAATCCCGGCTGGGGCAGGGAACAGTTTAAGGGTCTGAATTTCATAAAAGCAGATTTCACTAATCTAACAGAATACATGTGAAAATACTCCCGCTAATACCATTACACCAGTCCGCTATGAGATAGCCCTAGCATGTATATATTCAATATGGACGGTGAGTGTTAGCGCTGAAGTGGTGACATGTAGTGGTGTATGGTATGTAGGAGAACTCCTGGGCCTTGGGAGCAAGCTGTGAGACTATGGTCAGAGTTGGACTCTAAAAAAAAAAAAAAAAAAAAAGAAGGCTTAAGTATTCTCCGGCATTTCATCGTTCAGTCTGCAGTTCTTTGTGTATTTTTCCATATCTTGGCTGTGTCACAGTCACTTGCGTGGATTATTTACCATATCTATAAGAGAATTAATCGTCCATAGGAGACCATTCTTTGAACTATTTATATTATTATAGATTTCCCTTCCTGAAAAAGTTTTGTGGAAATATCCAAGTAAACAAATCTAGTCCATGCATTATCTAGGGGACTGTTTATCATAAATAGGATACCGTCCACTTTCGTCTGGTTATTAGGAAAATTTGCTTATTTATCCACATCATGTGGCATTTGGGCCTTTATACATTTGCTTTAGGACAGTGCCTAAGTAAAAGCATTACACATTCCTGAGGCAAATTTACCCACAAAAAACTTTGATGAAACCTACACATCTGACTCCGTTATTTTATTTTTTATGCTTTTTCAAAGAAAGGTCTGAATAGTAAGTTTGAGTATTTATGTGTCAATATTAAAACATAAATAAAGAATTGACAGCTGAAGAAATCTTTACAAGTAAAAACAGTACAGGGATAAATAAACACCAGAGAGTTAACTTAATACTTTTTGAAATGATATCGTACATTGCCCCTTCAGCTTAATCTCCAGTTGACATCAGTTAAAACGGTGAAGTCGATATAAATAAGCTATTACCACAGTGTACAATAATAAATTAGAAGCACTTGCGGTGGACAATGCCGGGGCCGGACTCGTCATACTCCTCCTTGGTGATCCACATGGTCTGGAAGGTGGACAGAGAGGCCAGGATGGAGCCACCGATCCAGACGGAGTACTTACGTTCGGGAGGAGCAATGATCTTGATTTTGATGGTAGCGGGAGCCAGAGCAGTGATTTCCTTCTGCATGCGGTCAGCAATACCAGGGTACATGGTGGTGCCACCAGAAAGAACGTTGTTGGCGAACAGGTCCTTCCTGATATCAATGTCGCACCTCATAATGGAGTTGAAGACGGTCTCGTGGATGCCAACAGATTCCATACCCAGGAAGGAAGGCTGGAAGAGAGACTCAGGGCAGCGGAAACGCTCGTTGCCAATGGTGATGACCTGACCATCAGGCAACTCGTAAGACTTCTCGAGGGAAGAGGAGGCGGCAGCAATGTTCATCTCATTCTCGAAATCAAGGGCAACGTAGCAGAGTTTCTCCTTGATGTCACGAACAATTTCTCGCTCAGCCGTGGTAGTGAAGGAATAACCACGCTCAGTCATGATCTTCATCAAGTAGGCAGTCAAGTCACGGCCAGCCAAGTCAAGACGAAGGATGGCGTGGGGAAGGCAGTAACCCTCGTAGATGGGGACAACGTGGGTCACGCCATCACCAGTATCGAGCACGATACCAGTGGTACGACCAGAGGCGTACAGGGACAGCACGGCCTGGATGGCCACGTACATGGCGGGGGTGTTGAAGACTTCAAACATGATCTGTGTCATCTTCTCACGGTTGGCCTTGGGGTTGAGGGGAGCCTCAGTGAGGAGGACGGGNGACTCCTCAGGGGCGACACGAAGCTCGTTGTAGAAGGAGTGGTGCCAGATCTTCTCCATGTCGTCCCAGTTGGTGATGATACCGTGCTCGATGGGGTACTTGAGAGTCAGGATACCTCTCTTGCTCTGGGCCTCATCGCCGACGTAGGCGTCCTTCTGACCCATACCGACCATCACACCCTGGTGACGAGGACGGCCTACGATGGAGGGGAATACGGCGCGGGGTGCGTCGTCGCCAGCGAAGCCGGCCTTGACCATGCCGGAGCCATTGTCCACAACCAGGGGGCTCACTTCTTCGTCACACATGGTGGAGTGATATTAGATCTGAAAAGAGATGCATAATGCTTAGTGTACAGGACAGCATAATATAGTGTTTCGGGATAAGGATAATTTGGGTTCATCTACGAATCATTTATCATTATTAATTCCTTAATAAAGAGCCATTATAATCACTTCCGGGGCCTTCTCTCTCCCCCTCCCCTCCTTTTATTTTGCACTAAGTGCAATATTCCTTCGATCCCTTATTAAGATAAAATACAGTGTAGTATGACATATTAACTCTAAGCCACTGCTGAGCTTGTCATATTGGCTCATTAGTCTGATACACCTTCAATCTGACTTTGTGGCAGATCTATTCGGAACCTGAAATTTTAAAACGTCAATATTTCATAAAGCAGGGCTTATACTTTTCTGTTTGGAATGTCACTAATGGCAATTGTACATCTAACAGTTCCAAGAAATACGAGACAGCATTCAAAATTATAGAGCAGTTTTGTCACAGCTTAATCGTTGTTATTTGATTCTTTGAAAAGTAACAGTGCCTGACTGCAGCAATGCAAGGCAAAAAGATTACCATGTCTGATTTTTCCAGAAGCGCCACAGTCGGCGTGTTTTCACCTGACGGAATTTGGACACTCTGCATAGCTTGAATACTAAGTCGTAGTTGCATCAAATTCGAAGAATCGTATCTATGAGATGGGAAGGAGTCTCCTTGGTTATTAGTCATATCGACCCACCAATTTGACTACGCTGTAAATCGACTAAACTAAAAGTAGTTAGGGATCATCATCAGGTTAGATAGGACGCGCTATAGGCAAGCAGGAGTGGACTAGCAGGACTCAGACAGGAGAAGGACACTCGACTTTCCATTGTCTGCTGGCCGTGAATAAATTGTTATACTAGGTTCTTGGTGGCACCCCGGTAAGTTGCATTACTAAATGTCATCACTTAATTCACTTTGCATGTGTGGGTAAATACCGTAACCGTACTGCGTAATTTACTGCATGAATATAGGGGACGATATTAAAAAAAATATATGATACGCTGATGACGGCTTCTCAATAGCAACCTGTGGCTGGGCTGGCATTAACAAAGTACTGTTATTTAAGTGCAGATATGGACTTAAGGAATGTATAAAAAAGATCGCATTCTAATTAACATTTTTTTTAAATTTATACACGGCGCAAAAGGATATATTCATTTATGTAATACTTTGCATTCATTGAAGCTGTCAGCAGTTGCAAGTCCAGGCTCGTGTGAATTTGAACCCGGTGGACTGTAGGCTGAAGTTGCCCTTTTTTTTTTTTTTTACAACCCAGCCCCCTGCTTTAGGGACATGGAAAAGGGCTTAAGGGACGTTGTATAACCGGGCAGCTCTACCGCCCGGTCATATCGGTGTCAACACGTGAAAGGTCCCTCACCAGCACCCAACGAAATTAAATGACTCTAAAATAATCGCATACTCGCAGCAGCTATAAGTCCAAGGAATATTGACATACAAGAATATGACAGAAAGCCTACTCATACAAAGAGCCGTACTAGACAGCCTGACCCTCACGCCGCACAGCCCAGAACACAGCCTCTCGCACCAAGGACTTCCTGCATCCTAAGAGGCTTAACGGTGAGGCAATATTAACACTCCGAGGCTCCTAGGAATCACTTAAATCTTAATAAAATAGCTTGGCGTCAACCGGAACATTATAGCAGAGTTATCTCAATCAAGAAAGGGTTAATGAATATGGTCTAAAGCTATATAAAATACACGTTAACTTAAACTTCAACTACCAAATCTCCGTCTTGAAGCTTAAACAGCAGAATATCAGTCAAAGAAAGGAGGGAGCCCCAAAAAATTTCTATGGAAGAGAGGTTCAGCCGTACTGTTGTCTTATTCTGCCATTGATCTAACAGGAATTTTCGAAAAAGAGACGAAAATCTACACCATTTAATTTGGACGAAATCATATGAGTTTATATTCGCTGGCACAAAAAGGCATTGTAGAATCACTTCCTCAGCGATTTATTAGGAATTAACACAGTATCATACGCCAATATGGCATTTATTTCGTTTTAATATCGAGTAGTTTGTATCAGTAACATGTAAGAGGCTACTGAGGTAGAACGTGCAGAAAACTTGCTAAAGGAGAACTGTTACGACAGCGCCCAAGCCACTTTGAACAGGATCCTTTATTACACAAGAGATAACACCCGCAAGACTGGCCCTCGCACCACCACACGGCTTCACGCACACAAACCTTCCTGTATCCTGAGTCTGAAGTACACTAGGTGGGAACTGCTTCCTTTCTCTCTTATATACCACCCACTCGCTAAAAAGGGGCTGCCTCTGTTGAAGATTTTCCTTCATTCTTCGACGTCTTGTGAGTGACTTCACCTTGAGTCCTTTTATGGTTGCAAGCTACAGTTGCCATCATGCATTCGCGAACACGGTAGAAATCTTGATACCGAGTAAGTATCAGATACCACACCATTCAACTCTCATACTCTAATTTCATGCAAACACCGTTATGTATATTGACAAGCATAATAATTAAGGATACGAAAAAGAAAAAGATGAAAATATTAAGTGGAAAAAATAGCCAGGTCGCGAGGTGCAGCACTACACCACTTCCGCGAGCTTGTGTTTGTTGACTTTTCTGTCGAGTTTGGGGTCTCATATTACCCTTTACTCATGTGGCACGGGTCACCCTGGCCCTCAGTTTTCTTCGCCTGTTTTCCTCGATACTTTAGCTATATTAAAAGGGTTGCTCGTTCTAGTTTTAAGATATAAATGTTTTGGTCTTTGGTAAACACCATTTGTGTTTATGTGCTTGGTGCACGCGCGCGCGAGATGTGCGCACATGTGTATGTATGTATGTATGTGTGTGTGTGTGTGTGAGAGAGAGAGAGAGGGGGGGGATTAGTCCACAGACAATGGAAAGTCGAGTGTCCTTCTGTCTGAGTCCTACTAGTCCACTCTTGCTTGCCTATAGCGCTTTTGATCTAACCTGATGATGATCCATAACTACTTTTAGTTTATCCGATTTAGAGCGTAGTCAGCTCTGGAACTGTCTTCCTCTGTCTGTATTCCCTACTTCCTATGATCTCCAGTCTTTCAAACGCAGTGTGTCCAGGCATCTCGAAATGAATGGATCTTGAATTTCGCTCTCTTTTGTATTGTTTTTGTTTTTTTCTTGGAAGGAACAGTATGCGGGCCCATGGCCTTTGGTTCCTTCTTCCTTGCATTAAAAAAAAATATATGTATATATACAGTATATACTCTACGGTAATACTACAGTTTCTACAATGCTAATTACAGGAACAGAAAAAGAATACCCACTTATTCCTTACATGTCGTAGAGTTATAAATTAGATATCAAATCTATGAGTCTGCAAGGCACCTTCTTTCGTAATGAAGCATGACCTAGTACGCCTTACAGACTTACACTATTTAAGTGAAAGTAAGGTTAGAAAAAAAAATCAGTACCCACTAGCAGAAAAACGGGAAAAGCATCTTAATGTAGTGGTATTTAGGGGTTCGTAAGTTTCATTCTGAATTACCGTTTAACAAGTGAAGTCAAACACAGTTCTTCTTTTAGCAACATTTTATTTTATTAGCGACTTAGAGTACAGTTATTCAGATATCGAAAAATAAATTCAACCACAGAAATGTGATAACCATGTGCTTTATATTAGATGTGATATTAATGATCAGTATGATCACCTCAAAATGAAAGGATCTTGAATCTGGTTTTTATGTTCACTTTTCTATGTAAACAACATGCTTTTGTTGGCTTCATCATATGATTTTTACGTTTCCATTAACAAAGTACGACAACAAAGCGAATTCATTTTATTACCAAAATAAGCGTAGATTCTGGGTACGTTTCTGAGAATAAAAACATTTTTTTTTTTTTTTTGCCGAAGAAGATCAAACAATCAAGAGATAATGAGGACAGCAGTCGCAGAGAGAAGCAGTAGGCCTTAACATGAGGTCACTGGAAACAGTTCCTCTTTAAGAGCATGGAGTATACATTTTTTTCAGCCATCTTCTGTCTGCCAGTTTTGGTAAATTCGTGAGCAGCAGTTTACGGTTTATCACCATCCATGATGGTGTGAATTTTTCATCCCAAGATGAAGATTCTTCCCATTTTTTCCATTCATTTTTGCGACATTTTCCGTTTTAAGCGGATTCAATAATTTGAGAGTTTCATCTAGATTCTGTAGTTCTGTGTGATAACCCATGTCAGATCCTTACTTGAAACATTTACCAAGATCCAGGTTTCCTGTGCTAAATAACATTATTTGGCAATAACCAAAATACAGTCCTAAACGCAATCCATTGTTTAGGAAGTTATTTTGGTCTATGCCATGCAGAATGAAGACCTTTGAGTCTCAAACAGACTGCTAAAGAAGAGCATGGCAATCTCAATCGGTTATTATACTTTCATGACCTCTCGATTTTTTACTTATCTTCATCACATTTGTCAAGGTAGTGTATGAATGGTTGTTCTTGAGACTACAAATAGATCAGTATAAAAAGGCAAGAAATTGTTGCACAGATACTAAAACCTCAAATTGTAAACCACAAGGCCAAATAAAAAAAGATGACCAAACATATTCTTTATTGTTACTGTTGCAATGAATAGTTTATCCTGATACATCTTGAGTTGTAGTCAACTAGAACGGCAAAGTAAATATAAAACCCCCCAAATTGCTTTGTACAATAATAATTTAGAAGCACTTGCGGTGGACAATGCCGGGACCGGACTCTTCGTACTCCTCCTTGGTGATCCACATGGTCTGGAAGGTGGACAGAGAGGCCAGGATGGAGCCACCGATCCAGACGGAGTACTTGCGCTCAGGAGGAGCAATGATCTTGATCTTGATGGTAGCAGGAGCCAGAGCAGTGATTTCCTTCTGCATGCGGTCAGCAATACCAGGGTACATGGTGGTGCCACCAGAGAGAACGTTGTTGGCGAACAGGTCCTTCCTGATATCAATGTCGCACCTCATGATGGAGTTATAGACGGTCTCGTGGATGCCAACAGATTCCATACCCAGGAAGGAAGGCTGGAAGAGAGACTCAGGGGCACGGAAACGTTCGTTGCCGATGGTGATGACCTGACCATCAGGCAACTCGTAGGATTTCTCGAGGGAAGAGGAGGCGGCAGCAATGTTCATTTCATTCTCGAAATCAAGGGCAACATAGCAAAGCTTCTCCTTGATGTCACGAACGATTTCTCGCTCAGCCGTGGTAGTGAAGGAATAACCACGCTCAGTCATGATCTTGGTAAGGTAGGCAGTCAAGTCACGGCCAGCCAAGTCAAGACGAAGGATGGCGTGGGGAAGGCAGTAACCCTCGTAGATGGGGACAACGTGGGTNTCGTTGTAGAAGGAGTGGTGCCAGATCTTCTCCATGTCGTCCCAGTTGGTGATGATACCGTGCTCGATGGGGTACTTGAGAGTCAGGATACCTCTCTTGCTCTGGGCCTCATCACCGACGTAGGCGTCCTTCTGACCCATACCGACCATCACACCCTGGTGACGAGGACGGCCTACGATGGAGGGGAATACGGCGCGGGGTGCGTCGTCGCCGGCGAAGCCAGCCTTGACCATGCCGGAGCCATTGTCCACAACCAGGGGGCTCACTTCTTCGTCACACATGGTGGAGTGATGTCAGATCTGTAAATATATGTTTAAAATTTACAAAACACTGTTCAGAAGGCATGTCTCAGCATTTAGAGTAATGCAATATATTCATGAATCTTTTATAGTTTTGCCGTAAACACGGAGGTAGGCTGTTAATATGGCTGTGCTGTAGCGTTCTCAGTCCCTTTTAGCGTATGTTCCCCTTCGTCTGCCCCCTGTCTTATTACATGATACAATAAAGTGACAAGGAT
>JAGKTI010040212.1:0-10440 GCA_018397915.1 Birgus latro
CTGATGATATGAATTTCCCGAAAGCGGTCATTGCGATTTTGCGCCAGTGCCACCGATATTTCATTAAATCACCTTTGCTAATGCCAGCTCACTAGTCCTGAGTGTAAGAGCCCTAGCATGTATTCAGTACGGGCGGTGGGTATTATGCCGAAGTTAACCCTTATGAACGTGTGTGGTACAGAGGAGGATTGCTAGGGTCGGGGGACGGGCTGTCAAATCTATGGCCATAATAGGGTCGATTAAACAGAAAAACCTTATCATTTATGTGGCGTTTTCTCCACTCTGTTCCTCTGTATTTCCTATTAATTGAACCAGTTGAGTATGCAGTATTTACCAGGCAATATTTTGTTAATGTTTTTTTCCTACCTACATTATCCTAGCTTATCTTGTTAGTTGTCCATTAGCCAGTTCAGCCTGAGTATGTCATTTACATATGCACATTCTGGTACAAGATGATTTTGTTCAATCAAGGAGAACCTCTAGTAAAGAAGAAAGCTCTCTCCTAAGCTAATGTAATGGTCAGGACATAGTAAGATTAAAACAACATTAGGTAAGCGGACGGAGGGAGTTAAAGTATTTTATATTTGCTGAACGATAAAGTGGTTTGTATTTTCGTCGACCTGTGAGGTTTTCTAACCCATCTTCCTTTGTGATACTTTGGCATATTTAAATTTAGTGTTTTCGTGCATATTATTAACGTTATATTGTTGTTATACCGACATATATTCCCAAAATATATTATCATGCAAGATACAGAAATGTGCTGGTTAGTAAGAGGTGTTAGAAACATAATACTTTCACTATAACAATTTCTTTTTGAGACACTTCCTGGCTATTTTTCTCAGCTACACGAAACATTTCCCGTATAATGCTCGCCGACAGTGTGAAGAGAGCGTTAGATGCAAGAGGGATGTCTGTTGAGCAAGGCAGAGTGGCTGTGCGCGATAGGAATGACTGGAGAGAAACTGTGACGCGATCCTGAGGGGATATTGTCCCGCATTAGGTCTGATCAGCTGATCAGGTCAGGTGCGGGTAAGGGGATGGGTCCATTACAATGTGGCAGGGGTAAACCAGCTCTGCTGCCGGGCTCTGCTGCGAATGTCGCTGACTGCACTGCGCAGCTGACTCTCGTGCAGTGTGGTGCGGAGAGGATCTGTCCATTCTCCCCTTGGGGCTAAAATACATACAAATGTGTGTTTGTGGATGAGAAAATGGGAGTGTGTTGTCCTGTCTCGGCTACCTCCCTTTCTTTGGGGGAGGCAGCCAAGGTATATAGAGAGATAGATAGATGCTCGCCGCCAGGCAACTTGCCGCCCATCCTCGCCCACCGCCCTGAGACGGGTGAGGAGGTGCAGGGTCTTGACTTTAGGAAGGGGGAGGGGCTTAAGGGGCAAGCTGCCTGAAGGTGGGTAAATGATTAGTAATGGCATACTTTAATCCTTCCAGTCCGAAAAACCTATTCTAAACAAACTAAATCATCTAGAGGTAGCAAAAATAAAATACGAAATTTGTCGTCGGAGAGAAGTGGTAAAGATTAGAGACAATCAAAGCGTGAACAGTGAATTCATTTGTTTGTACTGTCATCTTGTCACAGGCCTAGAAGACCATAGGTTTATAAGTGCGATAATCAGTACTCTCTTCAGAACCTTCGTTTTGGTTATTCTGAATGCCAAATGAGTAACATAAATGGTTAGAAGAGATTATTCATCCAACCATACCCTTTCAGTGTTATCTTCGAGTTCTATCTGTGTTTGTGGGAAGAATGAAGACGCAAGATTTAGTTTTCGAAATACCATAAGAAATTCAAGATAAAACTAACATGCCCTGCTATAAAACTAAAAAGAATATACATGGGAGAGGAAAGTTATCATCATCATCAACAATATTATCATCATCATCATCCACCCACTTTCCTAAATGGGTGTGTAGGTAGCATCCACATGCAAGGTGATCTGCCTAAAGAGCCTGTTGGGTGAGTGTAAGGTGCCATGTAAGGTATAACACGTCCAAGAGCGGTCGGAGGGTTTTGCGGCCATAAATATGTATCATGGTGTACAGTAGCCTAGCCTGAGGCCCCTACACCGCATAAATTATAAGGTAGGCTGGCTAATACCGATCTCTCTCTCTCTCTCTCTCTCTCTCTCTCTCTCTCTCTCTCTCTCTCGTGTGTGTGTGTGTGTGTGTGTGTGTGTGAAATAAATTCTGTGAAAGTGAATGCAATTCTATTTTGGATAATAACATGAAATATTTCATTACAATGTTCGTGATGGCAATTTACGATGCAAATGGATATTTTGCTGTGAAATACCAGTCTCGGCACAATATCATGATTAATTTTATACTCGTGTTGTTGTGATGATGGAACAGGGAGGGTCGCAACCATGGCGGATGTGTGAGTCTTAATGCAGTGCCAACTTTTTTCAACTTTTCTTGTCAGTAAAAATGCCGATCATGAAGAGACCTTTAGATATTTTATTCTTGCCACCACAGTGCACAAAGCGTACAGTATTATTCTATCATTATCCAGTACTTAATTGTCCTATTTGGAGAGTAGGGGCCTGGGGCTAGGCAACTTAATCCAAGTATTTAAGGCGAGGGTGATCACTCGCTTTTCTCTTAATAGCGTTAACGTTATATGGCCAGTAAACTCCAACCACTTCTTGGATGGAGATCCGCATAGGTCACATCCGGCTGGAGCACATTAAATCATCAAACCGCAGATTATGTGGTTACCTCATGGACACACACACACACACACACATTATATAGATAGAGAGATAGAGAGATAGGTAGATAGATAGTTAGAGAGAGATGATGCTGAACTAGACATTCTAGTAAATCTGTTTACAAACTGTTTAAAAGGTAGAGATCATCAGAGAACGTGCCAAGAACATGGTCACAAACTAAAAAGAGGAAGGATTATATAAATATTACTCAACAAGTCTTCTAACTACAGTGTACAAGCATTGTGCAAAAGTCCCGCCCTATCGAATTAGTCTCATACTAGTCACAATTTACGAAGAAAATAAATCGGTTTTGGTAGCAGCGATGAAACAATAAGCCGTACTTAAGTTATCACCCAAATAATTGGGAATATCTGAGAATTCAAGACACGTCTGTGTACGTATTTTGCTGATTATCAAATAAAGTTTGCATCAGTTGTAAAAGCAAGTCTGATGAAATCAATTCGGAGACTAGGTGTACGGTAGAATGAGTCAATATAAGTATAATGCGATGCCTTTGTTATAGTAAATGTACAGATCAATTTGCAAGCATATACTGTAGAGAGAGAGAGAGAGTTATATTTTTGTCTATTGTTTACTGGGTGTCTGGAGGACGTTTTCAGAAATTTACCCAGAGATGAGAAGGCAGATAAAATATACGTTTAGCTATTGTGGAGATTTCGATTCTTTGATGACATGGACCTCCTCATTAAGAACTACCGAAATGGGTAGCTGAGCTGAACAAGAAGGGTTGAAAGTAGACATGATGGCCAAGAGGCAAAAATTGATGATGAAGTGCCGCAGTGTGCTAAGTAATAATTATTCTTAGGACAGGCATCTCAGACGTTCCAGTTTATGACAACGAAACCAATCAAAGAACAGGAATATAATGATTTTTTTTTTTTTGTACACCAAGTGACATGAACCATGTGGGTATGTCACTATGTATAGGAATTAGGGTATATAGTCACTGTCCTACCATCTTTAATCCATGTATTAAAGGCTTGGAGCTTGAACAATATGCAGGGAACTAATCATTGGGCGTCCATGAAAAAGAAAATGGGAATATTTTGTTAAGTAACCTGTGGGTTGATGAAAAGAGCGTTTCTTTCATTATGGGACAGAATAAAGCACATACAATCACTTCACTCAAAAAGCAAGAATGGAAATATATAAGTCATGCCTTACATATAAAAGGGTATTGTTGTTCTTGCTGCTGCTCGACAATGATCATGCCTGACCCAGCAGCCCTGTCGACCGCAAGCAAGCAACTACCTCTATGGGGTCGTCCCATAAGGTCCTTACATCGTTGATGCTGCGTCTGTGTCTTAATGTGACATGAGTTTCACAATGTTTCCTAGTATGGATTATGCTGTTCAGGTGTAATCTACAAGAGCGGGGAATGTGCCATATGTCATTCCATTCAATCTCTAAGCTGGTAACTAAGGAAATTTGGTAATGTCCTGATCTAAGCCTAGCTTAGTAAGCACGATTAGCTCTACTTGACACCGCTGATAAGGTGCAGTTTACTGTTCTGATCGAGGTGTTGTATTGCCCTGATCGTGCTACAGGTAACACACAAACAGTCAGATTAACGGAGTGGTAACCCAAGGTGGAATTAACGGAAGAGGCAGACAACTGTGACTGAAAGATCAAATTTGGTGATTCGCTGGAAATGGACAGAACAAGCCATTAGGTACGAGTTAAGAAAGATGAGAGAAATCATTATCATCCATTAGATGATGATGATGATGATGATGATGATGATGATGATGATGATGTTGATGATGATGATGATGATGATGATGATGATGATAGCTCAGAACACACACAGAAACAGTTGTGTTATTTTAAAGGAAAGTTGGGATTTCACTTGATAGTGTGCCCACTCTTCTATACGGTTTGACTACCTTACCATTATGAATTACTGTATTAAAGAAATTGTTTTGAGCATGCGTAGATGTGCACAGAGGAGCATCAGTGAAGTAGACTTTAATCATCAGGATATATTGATTAGTCTGTGTGCCCACTGTGAGTACATTTGCTCAGTAATCCCATATGATTAGTCTCTCTCTCTCTCTCTCTCTCTCTCTCTCTCACACACACACACACACACACACACACACACGCACTTTATTGTCTTTTGTTTATATGTTCGTGTCTGTTGGTGTNCTCTCTCTCTCTCTCTCTCTCTCTCTCTCTCTCTCTCTCTCTCTCTCACACACACACACACACACACACACACACACACATACACGCACATTATTGCCTTTTGTTTATAAGCTCATGACTGTGGTTCTATACAATTTTAATACCCACAGTGAAACTGAGTATAATGGCCGTAAGATGAACGTAATTGCACACATTATGTATGAGTGTGAGATATTAGTCTAGCATGAGTGTGATAAGAACAGAGTGAGTGCTGTCCAAATCCTACTCTAGATAAGTATAGTACGTAGATCATAAGGAATGATATAAAAGGATATAACTTGATAAGATGCTGAGATATTGGCAAATCATTATTTAGATGCTTATATCATTGTTGACTCAAAAAATGCCACCTCATTTAGACTGTAAAACGAATCTGAAGTCTTTGTATTACTCGCAGCCTCGATGGCCTCCGCTCGATGTTAAAAGGCCAGAAATGAGTCATAACTCGGAAACCTGTGGCTCTATTGGACTGGAAATCTTTAAGTTTGATCATTGTAACGGTACCTTGCTCTAACAAAAATTGCCCTATGTTGCGCCGTTTATGCTGTGTTACGGTAACAAACAAATCAAGAGATATACAGATATCGGAACAGTATAATAAGATGACGTTATGTTAAATCAGATCACTATTTTTGTTAAAATGGTAAAGACATGTTAATGGCTTCATTAGTTAGTATTCCTCATTTATGCAAGCCTTGTCTGAATGGAGGCCTTAACCCCTTCACTCTGTTGAAGTAGTTTGCATTTATTCATACTCTCACTAGACAAGTTCAGTCAACCCAGGAGAGACCTCCAGTGATGAAAGGATTGATGATAGTTCGAAATTTCTCTCCTAAACTGAAAATCGTCTGAGGATAGCAAGAACAGAGTAAAAAATACATCTCTGCACTGAAGTGATTCGTTTTTTTTTTCCTTTTTAGCAGCGGAAAATCTAGAATATTTTTTTTATATTATACTGGATAGTTTTCTTTAGCTTAAGGGAGGCTATGCCAGTAAAATGTGCTTTGTGAGCGCGTGACCACCAAGCGAGAGCCATATTATCACAATTCTCCTCTAATATATAATTCTAAGCTGAATATCCTATATTTAATTGCTAGGGTTGATGCCAAAAAACACAGTGTCAGGACGGAAGATATTTTTTAATCTGATTTCGTTTTTGAGGAGTTCACCGATTAGAGCCGAACACTCCCGTGGAAAACTCGAAATTGCAAGGGGTTTCGACGCCTTTATGGGTGAATTTTTGGGTGATTAAAAAATTTATTGAATGAGTTTATCACATGCAGGAAGAAGTTCAACTCCAATTCACACAGGAGTAGAGCTGTTAGCTTCTGTTTAGCGAGAAGGCCGGGTTGGGCTGGACCAGTGGGCCGGCCCGGGTCAGGCCGGTCATCTCGTTTCCAAACTTAACTATGGGTGAACCTCGCTCGCTCGTTTCGTTCGGTCGCTAGTAACAAGCGTGTAACCAGCTAACCAACAGAGAGCTTTTTAGTTTAATAAAATGTTCGGGTGGCATTCTAAATTAATTCGAGGAATACATCATCTCTTTGATCGGGTGAAACTACTGGACACCTACAAAAAAGAACAAAAAAAAAAACTTTAACATTTTAACAGGGAACGATGATAACGGGAATGGGAATAGAGGTGAGAAAATAAAAGTGAGCGTACAAATAGAAAGAAAAGGAGGACGGGCAGTTAAAGTAAGGCGCCTAAAATTGTGCATGTGTTTGCAGGAGAAAGAGAGGGAGAAAAAAGGGAGGGGAAAATAGGATGGCAATAAAGGAAAGAAAAGAAGCCACTTTCCCACGTAGTTCGGTGGAGCATGAAACGAGAGGAGAGGGGAGGGCGGTTGGTGAGGGGCGAAGGAGAGAGGGGTTTCAGAAGGGGAGTGAAAAATTACTGTTTCTGAAGAGAAGTGTAGCAGGGGACAGAGGGGGAGGAATTGGATTTAATAATCGCTTCCATCAGATGACGTATTCTGTTGCATCGCCGGGGGCGGTAAAATAGAGCAATGTCTCCATATCACTAACTTACATAGTCACTACACCTTTCTGAAGTGCGAAGTTTAGGCCTTAGGAGGGGTGCGTTATTTTACTTAGGAACAAGAAATTTGGTACAGTAGTAGGCCTCTATCTGGAATAAGTGCTAAGCACGATCGGACCCCCAAGGGCCACCCCACACGGAGGTAGAGGGGGGGGGAGGGAATGAACCACTGGAACCCTGGTGAACACCGGTATGATCGGCTATAGATTATTTCCTACAAATTGGAAAATTTACACAATGGTATACATCCACATTGACTAGAGCTCAGTCAGGGTAAGATCCACAATGCCTGAATCCCAAAGGGGGTGGGGGTAGGCGTCCCCGAGGGCCTCAGGCAGAGCCGGTATGCATGGCCATATATTTTTTTCTTTACCTAAGATGACTTTTTTTTTCACAGTGGGGGACCTCCCCTGGAGCGGGTATATGTCAGGGTGGAGCTATCCTGTTTCTCATATAGTGGAGGAGGTGGGGGGGGGAGGAAGCATCTATCATGGTGTTGTACATTGCAGTGTTAAACCTCATCCAAGATTTAGGCAAGCTGGAACACCAGAAGGACCTCCCAACACACACACACACGGACGCACGCGCGCGCGGGGGTGGATGCAGTCCTCGGGGGAGCCAGGCAACACTGCTTTGCTGTTAGAATTCTTATTTTTTACCAGTGAAAACGAATTTCGTACAGTGACAGACCTCCACCAAGATCAGGTCTTAAAAAGAAAACGAGTCCCCTCCCCCTTCGGTAGGGTTGCACATGGGGGAGGGGAGGGGAGGGGGAAGGGGATTTAGTAGTTTTTGCCTGGAAACACAGAGTTTTGCATCGTGGTAGACCTCCACTTGGCCCAGGTTCAAGGGAGTGCCATCCTTTACAGATGATGCAGCTCTGGGATGTTTGGAGGAACCCCGATGTATGCTCATATTCTTTTTAACACAAGAAAAATAAGTTTGCACAACTGCTGACCTACACCAAGGCCAGGTTTTACGCAGGGTGTAACTCCCTTCACCCCTCGTCAATGGGGCGAACGTCCTCTGGGGAGCAACACTGACACGCGACCATTTTTTTTTTTTTTTACGATGGAAATCGATATTTTTACATTAGTCAAAATGTAAGGAAAGGGTATAGATGCGTCCATGTCCAAAAGTAAAGCCCTAATAATGCAAGAAGCACACTCAGATGGCTCTAGGTCATGGAAGCACTAATAATGTCAACAATGTCCAAAAAATAATTCCTTCTGAGGTCCACCCAATTGGCACTTTCAGCAAGTCACAAACTCCTCTTCCTGGCAGATGGAGCAATACCGCAGGTTACAGGTATAAAATTGTGATCGGAGAAGCTCAATGGAAGGGACAGATTGACACTGACTAGATGGATTATTTGTAGGAAAAAGGCCAAGTATGCTGGGAAAAGGTGGTCAGAAATTCTAGTAGTTTGCTGCACAATATGCATTAGGACATTAAGAATACAAAAGATTTGGACTTCTATGCCATGGAGACCAGCGACAAGAGAGAGTAGTTAAGATGGTGATGAACACTAAACATGGAGATTCAAACAGTCACTGGCGATAAGAAATACTTGAACAGTGTCTGATATACTTAGTATGAGACTGATGTACCCCAAAAAACAAAGAACTCAGAACACTGAAGTTTGGGAGCATGTGAGCAGGATACGTTGTTGTGCAAGTACAGCAGCAACAACAACCATTTTTGGCTCTGAAATGGGTTTAGAAAAAGTAAGAGGACAAAAAAAAAGGGATTACTGTCCGTGCTTTCGTTCAGCTGAGTTTCAGTGAGGAAAAACACATAAGCATTACGGTGAGTTTTTTAAACATAGGAAAAACTGGAGGATAAGCTACGAATATTATCAAAACTGATAGAGTCAGATAACGATCCGTGACGTCTTGTTTGGTCGTCATCAGGAGGGAAGCAGAAACATGATGTAGTAGATAAAGGAAACTGTTTACGAGAGCATGCTGGACTATTCTCCATGTTACTGAAACACAACAAAAGGTAACCAAAGAAGATGATTAGGTGATGCCTGGTGAAACAGGAACGCAAACTTTCCATACCACCAGCTTTCCATCGACATCCGGAAAACTGCACTGTTCGACTGGGGGTGGTGTTTGTGAGGGTGGTGTTGGTAGGATGGTATTTGTAGGTTGGCTTTTGTGACGGTGGTGTTGTGGGGTGGTGTCTGTGGAGTTATATTTGGCAGGTGATGTTTGTGCTGACATTGTTTGTTGGACGGGTTTGTGGTATATTGTGGACTGAATTTGCAAGCTGGTATTTACTAACTGTTGTTTGGTGTTTATGGAAGTTTTTTGATCTGTAGTGTTTTTTTTTAAAGCTATCTTTGTTGGGGTGGTGCTTGCTGGTGGCGTTTTGTGTGTTTGTGTGTGTGTGTGTGTGTGTGGACAAAAAACAATAGATGGTCGAGGAGGAGAAAAATTGCCAGCGGAGCAGCAGATACATGGGTCTGGCTGGTCCTGCATTCATATGGACTGAGAGAGAGAGAGAGAGAGAGAGAGAGAGAGAGAGAGAGAGACTAATCACAGTAAGATTACTGAGCAAATGTCCTCACAATGAGCACACAGACTAATTAACATAAACACACCGACTAAATAATACAACTGATGATTAAAGTCTACTTCGTTAGCTGGTCCTCAGTACATATCTACACATTTAATCTCTTAAAACCGAGGTTCACAGCAGCAAGATAGCCAAACCGTGTGGATTGGCTGGGCATAATATTAAGTGAAACCCCAACTTTCCTTGTAATATCGCAACGGCTTCCGCGTGTGTCCTGAGCTGTCATCATCATTATCATTCATCATCATCATTATCATTATAATCTACTGGAGAGGAAAGAGAGAGAGAGGGAGAGAGTAAGGAAGCCCCTTTACCTGAAGAGAATACGTCCTAAGGTTTGTGATACACAGGGTTTCAGCGGCTGAATTTAATCGCATTTAGGAGCAAAAGTTGGCACAATATTCTAGCATTTTCACTTCTCACTTCCCTGTGATGGCAAACATATTTAAGCTGACAGTCAGGAACAAAAGTTGGCTCAATATTCTAGCATTTTTACTTCTGGTAAAAATATCTAAGCTGACAAATCTGCAGTGCCTCTCTGATCTGTCCGTGTGGGAAGTAATAGACATGCCCTGAAGTGAAGGGGACACAGTGGTACAGTAGGCAAAGTTTTAATCCCTGACCTTACATACAGGCTGCCCAACATGATTAAATCCACTGGGGTACTCTATCACGGACATAAATATCGATTCGCTTCATTACAAAAAGAGGACGATTCAGAGGGCAATGTATTTCGAAACTGTAATAGGATGTCAAGTAGCATCATGTTTCAATACCTAATTGCGACATTCTCTTTCATTTATTATTATTATTATTATTTTTATCATTATTATTATTATTATTATTATTATTATTACTATTATTATTATTATTATTATTATTA
>JAGKTI010040214.1:0-2500 GCA_018397915.1 Birgus latro
ATCAAATCCTTTTGAATATTCACGTATCACTACACAGCCATTTCAGTATTTCAGAGTCTAACACACTCACACCCAACACACCCTAATGACACAGGTGAATATAGCAGTCAGGTGTCAGGTGGATTGATATTAAACACTAGAGTTGTCTTGATCATAAAAGGGTTAATGGTGACAGTATTATTCTCAGTCTTATGCTCACTCACAGCTGAATAAATTTGCCTGATGTTAGCTAAAATAGAGTACTAGACTTCTTCCGACCTTTAGAGAGTTAATATCATTTTTAATATTCTCAAAAACGCCACTTCTAATCGTTGTTATTCATGTTTTATTTTCTTTTTTCTTTTTTCTTTTTTTTTCAGTGTTGATTTTGGCGACATCGATACTTTTTGATTCCGTAACTACACTCATGCGTCTGTGTTTCGCTCAGGATTCTCTCTCTCTCTCTCTCTCTCTCTCTCTCACTCTCTCTCTCTCTCTCTCTCTCTCTCTCTCTCTCTCAGTTATGTACCCATCTATCTATCTATCTGTTTTTTCACCTGTCTTTCTCTTTACGACTTTTATTATCTATATGTCTATCGATCTTTCTCCCTATCTTTGTATGTATCTACCTCTCTATATTTTTCTTGACGCTACTTCCTGTGAGGGGTTGCCAAGACACAAGAACCCCCATGCGTTCCTGTCCCTACTCAGCAACAACCTTTTCCCACGACAGACCTCTCCCTCCCTTACCACATATCTCCACCCTGTTCTCGGTCTCATATTCCTCCTCTCAGCCACCTCACTCCCATGCTCTCTCCTTGTTAATCTCTCACTCCATTCATTCCTCCTTGTCCAAATACCTGTCCCACATCTGCATTATACCTTTCTCAAACCTGCATTTTACTCTCCAACTTGTGCCCTTTCCTAATTACATGCTCTCCTAGTCAGTCTCTCACTCTCCATTCTTTTCACCTTGTCCAGCCACCTGTCCCACACCTGCATTATGCCTGTCCTGCCTGGGCGCTTTGATGAGGACGAGGGATTGAGGTGAAAATATGGTAATGTATGCTGGGGAGAAGATTAAAAACAGGTGGAAAAACAGGCTGATGGCAAACTAATGACCGCAACCCCAACTTTGACCTTAAAATTCAGCCGGTTGTCAAAACACTGAATGCGTATTCTCTGGTGCTGGGGTATACAAACACTGAAGGGTATATATGGACGTTTCAGGAGTATACAAACAATGATGACAGGATAAATAAATGTTTTGAGGTGATATATTTAAACTCGAGGGTATGTAAACATTGATGAAGAGATGTATAAATGTTTCTGGGATATTATAGACATTTAGGAATATATGAACTTTAATGGAAGGATATATAAATGATTCAGGTATAAATAAACATTGGAGGGTATATAAACAGTGATGGAGGGAGACATAAACGTTTCGGGGATATATAAACATTCGATGGTAGATAAACGTTACTGCAGGAAAAGAAAAAAAAAGTTTTGGGAATGCATCGACATTCAAGGTTATATTAACATTAATGCAGGGATATAAATAACTTAGGGGCATTTACACTATACTCTTTTTACTCCAAATTGGCCTAAAATTGGCATATCTCCCTTTAGACTGCTGAGTTGTAAACACAGATTGACACTAGAATGTGATGCAAGTCATGAAGAAGTGCGATAGAATGGAAGTGGAGCCGTAGTATTGTCTTCATCTACCACTGAACTGCGTGAAACACAAAAGCACAAAAATCTCGGTAAAATTAGTGTGAAAGATATTTAGTACTCTAATAGATGTACAGAGTTGTTTGTAAATAGAACTAGTGAGATAGTACTAGGAGTGGGTGTTTTATTGAATGTCGTAGGGTTTGTGGAAGATCAGCTGAGTTCGTCTTAAAGAAGTTCATGTCTCCAAATGGTTCCCTGTTTCTGTATAGGTTAGATAGGATCAGATATGCAGAAATTCACGAGAGATGTGAGGGTACGGAAGTCTGAAGATCAAAGGGCAGGCGAGAGTGTCCTTGGAGGTAGAGACACGTGGAGGGAATGTATGTGAATAGGATGCAAGAAAGAGTATGTGTAAGTTATTTTAAAGGTCGAAGGAACCGTTGAAGACCAAGAAGAAGGTGGAATATATGGAGATGCATATATGGAGATGTATATAAACAAGCTTGATCTCCATTTTTTACTTTGCCATTTGACTGAATTATCTGTGACCTGAAGGAATTCTGAAGCAAGTTTTGTTCGGAACGTTTGGGCTGTGAGGTGAAGCTGAGAATTTTGAAATTTTGAACGATGAGTGAATGATGTAGGTCAGATTTACTGAGCACTCTGTTGATACTCCTCCTACATTGTGCTTTCCTGCCCTTATTTCTGGCCCATTCCTATCCCTTGCATTAGTGGTTAGCTTGATTATGATGATGATGATGATAACGACGATGATGATAACGATGACGATGGTAGTGGTGGTGGCGGCGGTGATGGTGAGGATAGTGGTGGTGATAGTATT
>JAGKTI010040214.1:5000-10440 GCA_018397915.1 Birgus latro
CCCTACTTCCACACAACCACACACCACACAACTACCCCCACCGCTACTACCACACTCAGTCCCTTCACCACGAAAACCACAAGAAAGAATACAATGTAAAATGCGTCTTATCGCTAAATGGCTTAATTGATTTTTCTTTTAAGTTCTTTTCTACGAGCGGTTGTCTCTTGGGCTCGTATTCTCGTCAGTTCAGGAGGCTCCCTAACACCTTTTCTGTTGATTTATTTTTGGATACTGCTGGCTAATATCGTTTTGTACGTTATTTATGCAGTGTATGGCGATATTAGAATGATTTAAGTAACCTAGAGGAGGACGGCAAGGTGTAATATGCAGAATAAATCGCTTAGGAAGAAGTGTTGGGGACGGCAAGGTGTAATAAGCAAGTAAATCACTTAGGATGAGGTGCTAGGGAGCTTCCTTAGCCGACGTGAATAGAGGTCTTGGGTGAGTTGAGGTGTCTGGCAGTAGCAGTCATCCCACGAGTAATGGACGGTGCCAAATGCCTTCACATGTCACCACCTGAACGCTACAACCCACCGTCCACTCCTCTGAATACGCACCAGGTCTGCCTCCCTCAGGACTGGTGTGGTGATATGTAGGTGGGTCTTGTAGATGATCATTTAAGACTCTCGTAACAAAAGCCCTGCCGCAGTCTGGGGTTGATTTTCCCTCCTACTATTACTGGAACTACAACCACAACCGTTAACCACAATCACCACATTTTCCTACCACCATGTCTACCAAAACTACCAGTTTTACTACCACTTACCGCCTTCACTACTATGGATTTTGTTTTTCTTATTCATTCATTAATAGACAATTTTATTCATCTTAAAATAGGGTTATCGATGTGGAAAAATTAAATGTACCCCTCAGCAACTCTTTCACAGCCTGACGTCTCCCCTAAGCAAAAAATAAAAATAAATAAATAAAATAAGCAGAAAAATTGCAGTGGAAAAATGCACCATTAGACTGAAGGGTTTTACCTATAATTACAGCAACTAACCACAGTCTCGACAGTTTTATACCGAAACCACCAGTAATACCTAAACACATAAACTGCTATCTCTGACACCACAGTCACTTATACCAACACCACCACCTACATATCAACCACATCTACTCCAACAGCATCACAAACACCACTGTCCCAACCTTATCTACTCCAACCAGCATCACAACAACCAAAACGTCAGCCACATCTACTTCAACCAACATCACAGCCACCGAAATCCATCCACAACTACTCCCACCAACATCATAGCAGTCAAAAATTTCAACCACAGGAACAACTTCAGACCATAAAACACTACCTCTACCTCTACCACCACAACTCCTACCAACATCACAACCATCATAACTCCTACCAACACCACAAGCACCATAACTCCTACCACAGAAACCACCACAAATTGCTACCCACCAACCACAAATTGCCAGCTCTACCAGGGCAGGAACAGAGAGCAATATCAGACCTCACTTCCTACTCGTCCACCGTTGCTTTCACCTCCATCATTTCCACTGCTATTGTCTGTCAGCAAGTGGCTCCTTTTGCTATCATCGCCTGCATCAACACCACCGCCACATCTACCATAAAACTACAACCATTACTCTACCACAACTACCATAAAACCACCACATGCTCTACCATTGGAACCACCATTACTACATATCCTACCATAACGACCACAACTAATGCTGCACACTTCCTACCACAAATATTATGCTCTATATCCTTCCACAACTTCTGTAACTACCACAGGCTGCACCACAACTGCCATACCTTTTATCCTGCCACATCAACAACTGTTACCACACCATAATTCTTCCACCACACCATATGTTATGCCATCACTACCATAACTACCAACATTTTCATTCCACCTCTACTACTGCAACTACCATATGTCATACCACAGTTCCCACGCAGTGTATATCCTCTCACCAGTACCACAACAACCACTTGGCCTACCACAACCATCTTGCCACATATACTGTCACAACTACCACATCCTACCATAACTATC
This sequence comes from Birgus latro, assembly GCA_018397915.1. Classification (NCBI taxonomy): domain Eukaryota; kingdom Metazoa; phylum Arthropoda; class Malacostraca; order Decapoda; family Coenobitidae; genus Birgus; species Birgus latro. Next base: position 7,028 of record JAGKTI010040214.1, read on the forward strand.
ATCCCATATACCTATTCACCACAACCACAGCCACCACACCACACAGTCTACCACATCTGCCAAAACTACCCCACCACATAGTCTACCACAACTACCACCACTGCCACGCCACACGTTCTGCCACAAATATCACCACTACCACTCCACACAACTACCAAAACCACAGCTCACTTTACAACCACCACCACAAAACCACCACCGTATTTTTCAGGGGTCCATACCACTGTCACTACCACAACCACCACGACCACAATACAAGACAGATGGATCATGACCGCTGTGTTACGTGCATGGGTAGAGGGGGGGTCGTGTTGTTGTCGCAAGGAGGTTTCTTAACACCTTTTCCTTGGCGATTTATTTTCCGTTGTACTCCTATACATTCTTTCGTGTAATATGTATTCTGTATTAGCCATAGTTTGCATGAATATCTTGTAGGAGAATACTGTGGTTTTTTAACGTTAACTTAGCCCAAATTGTTGCCCTTTTGCGGCTTGTTTCACGTAGCTCAGAGACAGAAAAATTACAATGATATGGCCCTGCTTTCTTTTCACATAGCACACTTCTCCATGACCAGCATCATAATCTAGTAATAATCTACAAGTGAATACTCAAGATGGGGTGAAGATGATTTTAGGCCAAGTTAGAGTGAAAACAGAAATGCGTTGATATAGAGGTAACGATGAGGTGCAGGTGATCCTTCTTTACCGACTAGAATGGGAGCCCAGGTGTGACGTGATTTGGAAGTGCAGAGTAAGGAGTTCGTGCGGACATTTTTCGTGTTTTGAGTGGCAGCGTTTGTGAATGAGCGAGGATGTGTAGGCCACCGTGAAAAAAAACCTTGTCAAAGTGCTGACAGTGTAGTGGCGTACTAGTGATCCTTCTTAATTGCTTTCCACAGGTAGGACAGAACCCAGCGTTGAAAATAAGTAGATGCATTAGATCACTCAGATTTCCTCACCAACCACAGCTACTCACAGTCAGATCCTCCCTTTCCAAAACAAAATTTAGAGAGATGGGCAAAATAAAATCACACACATACCTCAAAATAGCCAAACCATCCCAAACACAGCACCAGCACTGAACTGAACTTCACTTCCACGAGAGTTGTACACATGCACTGCTGTTTCCATTTTTCCATTTTTCCCAAGCATGTTCCCCCTGTTACTGGCATAGCTGTTGTTGCTGTTGCTACTGATATTACTGCTACTGCTGCCACTTCTGCTTCTACTACTACTACTACTACTACTACTACTACTATACTACTACTACTACCTCTAATAATAATAATAATAATAAAAATAATAATAATAATAACAATAATAAGAATAATAATGATAAGAAGAAGAAAAAGAAGAAGAGGAAATAATACTGATAGTAATAAGAAGAAGAAGAAGTAGAAGAAAAAGAAGAAGGACGTATCATGAGCTGCACACGTCTGGACTGTGTAAGAGACAAGTGAATGATATTAAAATCCTCTGAAATCATAGGAGTCACGAATTGGCATTACAGTATACCAGTCCCGTAATTAGAAGGTTCCAGTTAGAGTCCTGCTGGGTGGGGTAGAGGCCAACCCTAGGAGGTAACTGGTGTTTTTTTTATAATGTAGTGCAGCCAAGGGGAGTAAGCTGGTCATCTACTCTTAAATGTACTGGGCTAGGTAAGCAGGGGGTTAGGCAGGAAGTCAGGCAGGAAGATAGGTAGGGAGGAAGGCACGAGGATCGGCGGGAGGATAGGCAAGGAAACACAAGAGGATAGGCAGTAAAGTAGGTAGACAGGAGGATAGCCAGGGAAATAGGTAGGGGGATAGGAGATGAATTAGGCAGGGGGGGGAGAAGCAGAGAGAAGGATGGGCAGGAGGTAGACAGGAGAACAAGCGTTGAATCAGTCCAAAGGATGGGCAAGGAGTCAGACAGTTAGGCAGGGAGATAGAAAGGTAGGGTATCGAGAACTGGAAGGCAGGTCATCAGGCAGGTAGCAAGATAGGCAGGCAGGCAGGCAAGTAGTATGCCAGGCAGAAGAAGCAACCAAAAGTAAGGCAGGAAGATGGATAGACAAAAAGTTAGGCAGGTGGGATGTCACATGGATGGCCAGGAAGTTGGGCAGGTAGAATGACAGGCAAGAAATGAGGCAAGCAGGTAGATAGGCAGGAAGGTAGACAGGTACGAAGTTGGACAGGTACAATGAGGGGAAGTAATTAGACAAGCAGGTAGATAGGTAGGAAGTTAGACCTGAGGGAAGTTAGACAGATAGAATAAGAGGCAGACAGGAAGGCGAAGAGAAAAAGAGGGGAAAGCAGACAATCAGGCAGAAACAATGACAGGACGAGACTAAGCAAGCAGAGTCAGACATCCAGACGAAGAGGCAAGAAAGGAGGCAGGAGGATAGCAATGGAGGTAAGCAGAAAAGCAGAGAGGCAATAGGGTAGGAAGAAAGAAAGGAGGGAGTTAAGCAGAGAAATAAGAAATAGGATATCAAGGAGTCAGAAAACAAGTAGAAATTGTAGGAAGTTGGGCAGGGGTTAGGCAGGAAAGAGGGCAGAGTGATATGAAGGGAGGTAGGCGGGGAGTCAGGTAGAAGGATAGGTAGGCAGGTGAGTAGAAGGGAGATAGACAGAAGGAGAGGCAGGGAGGCAGGTAGAAGGACAGGCAGGAGAAGAGGGTAGGCGCTGGGGGGGGTAGATATGTAGGAGGATAGGCCAGGAGGCAGGTAAGGAGGAAGTGGGGGAAGACGTACAAAGGAAAGAAGACAAGAGGATAGTCAAGGGGGTAGGCAGAAGAATAAGGTGGACCCGAGGCAGGAGAACAGGAAGGGAGGCAAGCAGAAGGGCAGGAAGGAAAACAGACAGGGAGGTAGTCTGGAGGAAGGCGGGGAGGTGAAATGGGAGTAAAGAGGGAGGGAGGTAGGCAAGAGGGTAAGCAGGATCTTGGGTAAGCAGGGAGATAGCAGTGGGGTAGCAAGAGGGTAAACAGGGGGTAGGTAGGTAGGATGACAAAGCCTGGAAAGAAAGCGGTGAGGAAGAAAGGGTAGGCAGGTAGAATGACAGACAGGGAGGGAGGGAGTTAGGAAGAATGACCCTCCTTCCCTCTCCTTCTCTTTCTCCCTCTGTCCCTCTTCCCTCTTTCTTCTCTCTCCCCTTCTCTCCTCCCATTCCCTATCTCACTTCCCCTTCCGCTTCCTCTCCCTCTTCCTGTCCCATTCTTGTTTTCCCCTTTCCCATCCCTTCTTCCCTTTTCTTCCTTCCTCTACCCCACTCTCTTCCTACTCTCCCCTCGATCCTTCATTCTCCACCTACTTCCTTATCCTCCCCAACATCTTTCCCACCACTCCAGCATCATTCTCACACTCTTCCTCTTTCTCCTTAGTTTACACCATCAATCCCACCCTTCCTTCCCAGTCATATCCCCCATCCTTTT
>JAGKTI010040216.1:0-10440 GCA_018397915.1 Birgus latro
AAGGATAGGGGCAGAGTATCCATATATTTATTATAAAGACTACTGTCAGTTCCATGTATATCTATACTGGACATACCTGTGATCAGCGTGAACGAGAGGAAAAGAAGACGAAGAGCAAGAGGGGAGGAAAAATGGAAAAGTATGTATCAGTAGCTTCGGCTGACAGGAAGGGGTGGAGATGGGTGGTGTGCTATGGGAACTTGGAGGTATTTCCGTCGCGGCCACCCTGGATGAACTCTAGGCGTCTGGCAATAGATATATACCATGTTGACGAGCCTCCACATACCACACTGACCAGGGAGGCTAAGAGCAGAGTGGCCGTGTGTATGTGTGTGTGTGTGAAACGTCGAAGGTTGGGATGGCGTTGGTGGTGGATGTGAAGAAGGGCCTTTGGGTAGGGGTAGGGGGGCGGTGTGAGGGTCGGAGGCGTGTGAGGCAGAGCAGAGGTGACAGGCCCGGGATGGGAACGAGGGGACGCGAGGGGAGAGCGGCCCTGGATTAGTTAGATAGAGCAGATGAAATGGTGGGCCCCTGGGGAGTCGGTGGTTTAGCAGACACACACCGACCCCCACGCCACCCCCCATCCCCCTTGTGCTGAGAGAGTGGTCAGTGGGATAGCTGGGTTTTACTGCTGGAGAGAGAGAGAGAGGGAGGGAACAGAAACAAAAGCACTGACAGAAAAATATCGACAGGAAAGTAGAAACATAGAGATATAGACAGAAAGTGACAGAGGTAAAAACCGGAGTGAGTAAATACGGAATAGGAGACAGACAGACAGAAACAGACGGACAGAGAGACAATGATAATATAAACAGAGGCATCAAGATAAATTATGAGAAGTGGAGAGACGGATGGAGGGAATCGAAGAGGTGGAAACTCAGAAACCGAGATTAACAGATAGAATTGAAAGACAGACACTTAAACAGATAACAGTCAAACAGAACAGAGGGAAGCAGACGGACAGACAAAGATGGAAAAATGGAGAAACAGAACTGGAGACAAACAGAAACAGAAAAACAGACGGAGAAGGACGGAAGTGGGGATGTGCAAGAAGACACAGAAAGATACAGGGACAGACTAAGCAGTGAGATGAACACAGAAAACCAGACAGAAACGATGATACCGAGATAGACAGTGGCTGGGAAGTGGAGACAGAATATGAGACAAGCAGACATCAGCAAAAGAAAACAGACAGCGATCAGACACACATAGAAAAGAAGACAGACGGAGAGCCAGGCATATGAACACAGAACACCAGACAGACACAGAGAGTACCATACAGACTGGGAGACGAGGAAGGGGGAGGCACAGACAAGGAGAGCGAGGTACAGGCAGAAACAAAGACAACAGACAGACAGGGAGATCCGAGGTGCATAATCCTGAGTTCGACCCCTTGCTTGCGTCACGTCCAATAGCGAGGTGAAGACGAGTGAGGCGGGGAGCAGACACTTTTGATGTTATTTGTAATTTCACGCGTCATGATTATTTTCTTCATCTGCATCAGTTCTGCACCCATCCAAATTATATCTCAATCTTGGCTAACCGAGTCCAGTGGGAGCGGGTGGGACGCCTGGTGGATTAGTGGTTCAAGGTGCCCTAGTTGGATGTGGAACGTAAAGATTAAATCCTTGGGGTGGCTGAAGTTTATTGCCCACATAATGCCACTCAGGGAGAAGCAACTGGTCATTTTCACCCTAAGATATTTATTTACCTCCTTGTTCTCACCCTATTTGTCTGGAAGGAGTAGCCTAGCCCCTGGCCCCCTACGCTCCTGGTGGGGCAATGAAGGACAGATGATGGAAAATGAATAAATAGTTTAGTCATTTGCTTCACTGAGATGACGAGAGAGAGAGAGAGAGAGAGAGAGAGAGAGAGAGAGAGAGAGAGAGAGAGAGAGAGAGAGAGAGAGAGAGAGAGAGACCATGAATGTACTCAAAACACTAACCTCAACGACAAATTCCTGTTACTTTCGCAGCATTAGACTTTGGGACGTAATTTTGACCCCTTAGTCCCCATTAATACATTTAGGGACTTGGATGCAAACCAGTTTAATAGATGTTGTGTTTTAGGGGAAGACTGTGACCAAGAAAACTGAATGAAAGCCTTAATGATCCTCGTTTACTCGATATGCATTGAGTAAAAGCCTTATCCTTCAACACTGGAAATTGTTGGTGGTTTTGGAAAGTATTTGTAGAAGATCTTTACCAATTAACAGGATAGGCAAGTCTCCTTAACAGAAAATTATTATTATTATTATTATTATTATTATTATTATTATTATCATTATCATCATCATCATCATCATCATCATCATCATCATCATCATCATCATCACCATCATCATCATAGTTTTCGTCTTCTTTAATATTTCCTCTAATTTGGCTGTGATGTGTGTGTGGTAGTTGTGTGGGTGGACGCAAAAGTATAAACAGCCAATCTCGTGCCCCACGCAAGCGCAAAGAATTATGTGGAAATGGGAAAATGCTTATAAAAAATCTTGGGAAATATATAGGTTAAGCAAATCTCCCTGGTACACATTTAACAAGAGCAGTCCGAGATTACAAACCTCCGCCAAGGCTGAACAATCCCCCATTTGTATCTTGTAATTTTTGTACCAGCATTGTAGGCGTTATTTATCGAGTTAGAAGCTAAAATGTTGAAATTAACACCATCCCGCAGTGTTAAAGAGTTCTTTATAATATTCCTGGATGCGAATAATCATCCGGATCACCATCAAAATCTAATGGATTGTTCCTTGGGCCATTCCCTGCCCCTCCAAAAAATTTCAGCAAAATCCGTTCATAACTTTTTAAGTAATCCTGCTAACAGACAAATAGACAGTCAAACTAACGCCAGCAAAAACATAACCTCCTTTGGCGGAGGTAATCAGAAATAGTGTTGGTTTTCGCATCTTCTTACTTTCACGTTCAATCAAGGTTTCTTGTGAAGTTTGGCAACTGTTTGAGTGAAGACGTGTATACACAAATAATCTTACGCAGATCAACAACTTAACCCCTTCATTACCAAGATTTTTTTTTTTAAATTTGAACTCATCACAATGTTTTTTTTTTAATTCAGCTTGGAAGAATACCCTTCTACAGATAGAGTTAAAAAAGGCTGTATCTAATCACTTGAGTATTTTCTTCTGGGCTGAGTAAAATCGTCAGGTGTTAGAAAGAATTAAAAAAAAATATGGCGTCCAAGTGCCGAGTATGTTACCCAGAGTATAACACTTCTTGTTTACGCTTTTGTTTTCACTCATACGGCTGCCATTTTCTAGCAGACGCATAAATTCCTTCAGCACGATGACGTCCTTCTTAATACAGATTCTCGCTATCTCGAGACGATCTTCGGGGAAGCTTTTTACAGTGAAGAGACACAGCGAAATACATCTCACACCACTTGTTCCAAAAGCCTCCCCGAAGCTGAAGAAAATCGTCCAGAGACAGTAAAGAATTTAATAAGGCTCAGGACAGTTAATAAAGAGGGGCAGAGAGGAGACGTATGAGTAATTTAAACATTGGTCCCGACGCTTGTTAATGGGGACTTAAGAGATGAGTGCCATGGAGGGGCCTGGTGTGGATGGCGGCGGTGGCGATGGTGGCGGTGTGAGGCTCGAGGTGACGATGGAAGGGTCGAAGCGGTGGCAGTCATGGTGGAGGTGGAAATGGTGGTGATAGTGGCAGGGGTGGTGATGGATGTTGGTGGAGGTGGTAGTTATGGTGGTGGAAATCGTGGTGGTGGAGGTAGGGATGGTGGTGGGAGTTGTAGCCTACAAGTATGTTGGTGGTGGAGGTGGTAAAAGTGGTGGTGGTGGAAGTAGTAACCTGGCGGCGGTGGTGGTGGTGGGCAGTAGTGATAGTGGTGGTGGTGCTGGTGGTGGGAATAGCCTAGTAGTGGTGGTGATGGTGGTGGTGATGGTGGGAGGGGGAGGCTGAGCTACTCTTATGACGCGGCTTCTGGGGCTCAATAGGATAACTCGGCTCCCATTCATAAGTCGTTGGATAACTTGTTGTAAATGACCATTAACCAATAACCATTACCACAATATTTCCATTACTTACTTCAAGAACGACCGATACACCCAAATAGGCTCGCGTATAATGAGAAATCGTCCGTACGCGGGGGGTGCACAGGGGCGAGTATTGCACGCGCCGAAACTGTAATGGAAAATCAAGTGTTATCCGCCTAAATTCCTAATTCCATGCTCCATATGCCGGCAAACACAATCATCCCGACACCAAGCCAAATCTTACAGTGTGGCACGAACGGCGGAGACCCGGGCTGCAAGTTAGGCCCATTCTCGATCTTACTGTCCCCTTCCATAGATGGCATAGTGAGCGTTGCTGGCGCCATCTTGTTTATCCGGAATAGTACTTGCCGACAATATGATTAAGCCACGATCGGCGGAGGATTCAATACCCCTGTGCAGATGATCCAATCCTGTTTTGTTATTAGAAGCAGGTTTGGATTTAGCAGAGGGCGCAGTCATCTGTTTGCAAATAGGTGGTGTTACGGAGCTCATGTTTATGCATATGGATCAACGGGGAGGGAGGGTGGCCACTCTGTCATCACGCTCCTCCTCTACCTATGTGATGGGATTCACCACCCCACCCTACACTTCACCCTTCGCCCCTCACCTTTCATCCCTCGCAGTGCTTCTCATTCCGCACTCCTTCAACTAGCTTTATCTCTTCAGACTTTCATGTATTCTCCTGTCTTCAATCCTTCAAGTATCCTTCTGTCTTCAGTCCTTCAAGTATCCTTCTGTCTTTAATCCTTCAAGTATCCTTCTGTCTTCAATCCTTCAAGTATCCTTCTGTCTTCAATCCTTCAAGTATCCTTCTGTCTTCAATCCTTCAAGTATCCCTCTGCCTTTAGTCCTTCAAGTATCCTGTCTTCATTTACTCAGGTATCATCTTGTATTGTCTTTTAAATATCCTGTTTTCAGTCCTTTATGTATCCTCCTGTCTGAGTCCTTCTAGCATCCTCATCCTTTCAACCCTTCAAGTATCCTCCTGTCTTCCGCCCTTCCCTAGAACACGATCGACTGTTGCGAATCGTTCCTGGGTGACTCCTGGTACTATTTAACTGCCTTATGACTCACGCATTCGATAGGTATAAATCTAGGCCTTATCTAGCCTTTCTTCTTTTAATTCATTCCGACCAAACACGTCCTACATATCGTGAATTAAACCTCAAGATAATTTTTCAGCTTATGAGAGACGTCTTTTAATGAGAGGATTATTTAAGGCTACATCTAAATCCACCAATTCAAAAATCTATCTCCAGTTTAATAAAATCTTTTGTAAGTTGGAGGAATAATATGACAAAGGCGTTCTTATATTTAATAGTTAACCATATGACTACGCAACGTTTCTCTGTGGTGAATGTAATCATCGGGCGCTAACCTGATCCTTTATGCCCTTTTGCTCTTATTATTAAGCGTCCCTGTGTCTGACATTATAACTACTTCTCATTAGTCGCAAATAAAAAACTGCTGTAATTCCCCTTCTTCCATCATCGTCCCCTATTTAACTGCCTTCATCATTTTCGTCATCATTTATCCTCTCGTCTGTTTTTTTTTTTTTTTTTCTGATTAGACACAAGTTAAAAAGCGTTTGTTTTAAAGTACATAGAGCCACTTACTTCCCTTCTCTCATTATTCCCTGATTCAACCTAGCTTTCACCTTTTTTCCCTCTCTCTTCTGTTCATTCATTGTCAAGAACTCCTGTGTCTGTGGAAATAAACTGCTTTTCATTGGCCATAACACAGATGATGAGTTTCAGAATACTACATCTCCCTGGGCGTCGTCTTTCCTCCCTCTTCTCTCACTGTCTTGTCTTTTCCATATATAGTGTGGGGGCAGCAAAAATAAGATATTTCAGATTTTTCACGTCCTAACTTTACTGGAAATGATGATGATGACGGTGATGATGATTACTGTTATTGTTTCTACTACTAGTACTACTACTACTACTACTACTACTACTACTACTGCTACTGCTGCTTCCACTACTCGTTTTATGAGGACTACTTGCCCTATGAGGACGGAAATTCATACAGAAAAAAATGTCTGACAGGAGCATGACTACACAAGTTAAGGATGCTCAAGTCGTGTATTACTGGAGACCTTTTCTTTCACCCTGTGAGGACTAGATGCCACTTCTTCGTTAATTAACATGGTGTGGCGACAGTAAATATAGGATAATTACTTTTTCCCACGTTCTGAAGGAGCTAATACGTGGCAGGAAAGTGTAACAGCGAAGAACAGAGTTAGAACAAAGTATATTACCCATTTCAGACCGAGGACGTAGCTTATATTACAGTGTCTTTGATTTCACATTCTAGTTTCAAGGGATTTTTTTTTCGAAGTGGAAGGATTCTGTGTAGCCTTCATTAACCCCTCCAGGTCCTAAAGTCTGCAAGATTAATAAAATCGTCCGGAGTTTGCGAGAATAAAGACAAACAATTCGACCTCTCACTGAAGCAGTTCATATATACGAGGGCCCATACCCATAAAGTAATGTATAAGGGGTTCATCTAGCAGTGTAGGGAGAGGGGGGCGGAAGAGGGGAGGAGGGAGAAGGATGGGGGAGAGGTGGGAATGGAAAGGGGGAGAGGAGAAGGGGAATGGGGGAGGGGGAGAGGGGAAGGGGAGTGAGGGAGAGGAGAGAGGGGAAAAGGTAGAGGGGATGAAAGTGAGAGGGGAGAGAAGAGGGGAAAGGGGAGTGGCAAACTGAGTATTATAACTCAGTGAGGGACGTATGCCACGACCTGATCCCTCTTGAGTAGTCTGTCAACATTTAGGGTAATCGGTCGAAAAATGTATTGTTATAGTCATCATCTCTGGGCCGGAGGGGAGAGACGTTCCGGGTAACATACGAGCAGAGCTTACTACACTTAACGCAAACATTTACTTCACTTTCGCATGATTGCAGCTACTTTAGTATTCTATGCCAGCTAACACCAGACGATTGTATTCATTTGAAAGCGAGTCATAGGACACTGAGAGTAAAGGAAACATACTGAGTGATCTGGCAGCATCTGTACAAAAGAGGAATATGCTTACAGAATCATCGTAATAAAAACATAAACCTACAGATAAAACAAGCTCAGCAAAACTGTGTACCCTGACTTCATAACAAGTGTCTATGAAACCCGGAGGCCCACATCAAGCGTAAATCAGAGCAGCAGCACAATTAGCCCAATGACTGGTCTTGTGTTACGGAACATTCGCCGTTACTAAGCAACAGTTTATGTCTGAACCTCCTCTCTCCACCTTCTGCTCCTCCTCTTCCTCCTCCTCCTCCTCCTCCTCCTCCTCCTCCTCCTCCTCCATCTCTTCCCTGGAAAACGATGGCACATTGCTTACCCTGTGGAATGCTAAAAGTCAGCTGAAGCGTCAGTTGCACTATCTGTTTGAATCTGGCGGTGATGTGAACAGAAGTAAAGCAAAAATAAACAGATATTATAAAGAATTATTTCAGGGGCAACAAAGTAACACGTAAAACAAAATGTCGACAACTATATTAAACGAAGTCTGTCCTTCCAGTGTATGATATTGATTGTATCAGACAACAGGAAGAACAGATTATGTCAACGTGTTCTGAACTACACTGAGTTCATTTACAGCAGGAATTCATCATTTTGTGAACATTCAGTGACGAGTAGAAATATTTAGTGTATCATTCACTCGTTGTTTGAGGATGCCTGTTCAATCATGTTCAATATCAGTGACAGCGTCAACTAATAATAAATATAGTAATAAATAAATAAATAAATTATAGTAATAATGATGATGATGATGATAATAATAATAATAATAATAATAATAATAATAATAATAATAATAATAACTAGAAAGCACTCACAGAGGGCATACCACCGCCAATACCATTGCCATTAAGAAGGATCCGGAACTGTGAAGATATTGTGTGAAATACTTAGGATTCGGATCCCCCCCTAAATTTAATCAATTGTTCCTCGACCCATGGCCCACTCTTCCACAAAATTTCATTGAAAATCATCGAGAGCTTTTGGAGATATTGTGCGGGATACTCCAGAGCCGGATTAGAAACCACTCCTCTATTTAATCCATTCTACCTTGTCCCATGGCCCACCCTTCCACATAATTTCACTGTAATTCATTGAGAATTTTTGGAGATATCCTCTGGGCAAACAAATAAACAGACAAACATAGATGAATACATGACCTCCTCCATATTCTTTGACGGAGGTAATAATAATAAAATAGCCACAGTTCTCCACAGACGCCTCTCGACCCTCAGACAGCACTATGAAGATGGTGGTATGCAAATTAGACCACTGCAACGCTGACCTTTGACCCAAATCTTCCTTTCTGACAAGCATGCAGCCTTCTCGCTCAGACAAACTTCAGGAACTCACACTACCATACCCCGGAAGATTTTATGCCAACGTACCCTTCCCTGCAGAGAGGTCTCCCCTAAGCTCCGTATATCTGCTTTGAGGTAGAAAGAATGAAATACTGTATAAATCACCATACTGAGCGGTTTACTGCTAAATAATATCGTTTGGCAGCAGAAAGAAGAGAATCAACAACTTTGCAATGGATGGGGTGAAGGGGATTTTTTTGAGCACTCACTATTAGAAGTTACCGCAGCCTAAGGAAAACTTGAGCATCAATACACATCTTAACTTGTGGTCCTTAACTTGTGATATAATATTTATTTTTTTCATTTGATAATAGTTTATCTTATTTTGTTTTTGCCCATTACCATCTAGCGACCGACTTCAAAATTCAGGGAAAAAGATTCATTAAAGGGTAAGCAGGGAGATTTCTTTAGAGGCAAACTGCAGCTAAGGAGGAGATGTAAGAGTTCTCTTTTTCCCGTTTCATTAGAATTAAGTGAAATCGGGGGTCATTATCAGGCTTCAGTTATTAGCTTCAATAACCTTCCATAAGGCTGACTGGCATGTCCAGGTCTGCACTTTAGACGCAATACACCAGTCAGTTTGATGAATTCATCCATGTCTTTGTGGAACACTCTCATTAGATGTAGGTGTGTGTTAGTGTATGCAGGTGTACATTCTTTAGGTATAGGCTTACGTGTGTAAGTACATGTAGGTGTGTTCTGATGCACGTAGAAATATGCAAATGTTTGCATGTGTGTGTCATGTATTCAAGTGTAAGTAAATCTGTGTAGGTGTGTGTAATTATGCTCGAATGCTTGCATGTATGCGTAGGTGCATTGCAGTGTCCAAATGTGTATAAATGTTAAATGTGTAGGTGTGCTTAGATGCGCCGGGGTGTAGATGTGTGTATGTAGGTGTGTGGGGGTGTGGGGTGGGGAGAAGGTATTGTCTGGGTACAGTCCCTAACCAGACTTTTCCATTGTGTACACCTTCTGCTGCTCACCACTTGTTTACCTGTAAGTCTATGGTCACGTGTATGTCGCGTATAAAGGTGCGCTTATCCCAGTGTACTCCCTAATTATTAATCTTGGGGGAATTTCTGAGCTGTACATCTGGCCCTTCCTCTCAATAGCTGATGAATCGACCCTTCACTTCTACACCCGCTTCTCTGAGCGTTCATCACATTAGTCACCACAACAGTTACATACTGAGGCTATGACGCACAATTTACCTGTTATTTCTGACTGGGAAGGAGTAACGTTTATCTTAATGTCTCAGAAATTTAATTCATCCATCTTTCTACACACGAAATTTTTCTCGCCATATAGTAAGCAACATCTGTCTTTTGTTACCGTTTCTCATTACCTTGCTGTCATTGTCTCTTCACCTATTTTGGAAAGATCACATGTCTTTGCTTACGAATTAAGCTTCTCAGAGACTGACGGTGCTGGACTGATTCCATGCCTTCTTTACCCACTCAAATGCTGACACGGGTTTTATTCGTCCTTGTCTGGAGGGGGGCAGGGGTCGCTTCACACAGCGATATTTTAAACACAATGGAGTTAGAGATTTTTCGTATCGACCCTTCCTCTCAGCTTACTCCTTCCAGCCTCTCTCTTCGCCGCAGTGTTGCAGCTCTCCACTGTCGCTCGGTGCTCAGTCCGGCTCCGTGTCCAAACCGGTTCCGTACTCAGGCAACCTTCTGTATTCATTTCGGCTAAATAATCAGTTCGGCTTCGTGCCCTAGCCGGCTGCGTGTTCACCTCGGCACGGGATTCAGTCCGGCCCCATGTTCAAGTCGGCTCCATTGTCCCACCACAGGTAAACACAACGCGGCCGCTTCACTTCTTTTGTCCGGTAATAAATGGCGGCGACCACAATAGGGGAAGAAATTGTTTTGATCCAATTTGCTTTTCGATTCATTTAACTCGAGGCTCAGGTCATTCAGGCTCACGTCAACGGGTCTGAGGGCTTAATGGGGCTTGGTACGGGTCAGATCACCGAGATTTTGGGTCAGCTAGGGTCAGATAATGGGGATAATG
>JAGKTI010040219.1:0-10439 GCA_018397915.1 Birgus latro
GAATGAAGGACTAGAGTTGAACCGAGCATCAGGGGGTTAAGAGAGGCATTCTCTTAACCCCCTGATGCTCATGTTAACTCTAGTAATCCATTCCAACTGACTCAGACGATTTTATTCGGCTGAGTGAGTCATAGGAGCCTCAGTTAATACAGTCACCATTAAACCCCCCTCATGACGGTATAGCTCTAGCATATTCCGTTCCAGCTGACACCAGACGATTTGGTCCAGCTGAGTGGGTTATAGGAGCCTGAGAGACGGCCCATAAATATGAGAGGGGGGGTGTAAAAGTTTTCTGCCAAGGGCCATACCTTTTTTGAAATTTTTAATAAAACCCCCTATCATTCCTGGTGTATCTTTGAACCTTTTCCCTACCTCTTTGTGTGGCTGAGGTGTCTGTACATGTGTGTGTGTTTGTGTGTGTGTTTGTGTGTGTCGTGTTTGTGTACCTGTGTGTGCGCGTCTGCATGTGTGGGTGGGGTAGGAGTGGGTGCGTGCATGTGTGAGTATCAGTGCGTACAAGTGTGTGTGAGTAGGGGGGGTAGGTGTGAGTGTCTGTGTCTCGAAGTGTGTGGGGGTAGGTGTGAGTGTCTGTGTGACTAAGTGTGTGGGGGTAGGTGTGAATGTATGTGTTATTTGTTTATTTGGCAAGCCTCTACGAGTCTGCCATGATTATTAATGGATAGACAAGCCTCTAAGAGACTGCCTAGTATTTTATTAAATATACCTCTATTACCCGGGAATCGAACCCAGGTCTCTCAGATTGACATGCCACAGCTCTTCTCATCCTGCCACCGTGGCCCCGGTAGTTTTGCGGTTCGAACTCCTAGTGTATTTTGGTTATTTGGCATCAGTAATAAACAAGGGGAAACTGAAGTGTTTTGTGTAGAGTAAATCACTAATGAAGAGGTATTGCGAGTCTTCCTGGGCCTCTTAGTATATATAAGACTAGTTTTTTGATAGGATGAAGTGCTTTGGAAAGGATATAGAGCCGTAGCACTGTTTTTCCGCCAATGAGGTCCGTGAAAAAAGCTGCAAAAGGAAGAAACTGGACCAAGTGAAGGGAGGTAAAGAAGTGGAACAATATTTTCTCTTTAATTATCCTTTCTTTTCTACTTTATTTTTTTTTTATTTACCGCGATACTGATTTACTTAACAGCACAAAACATCCAGACTTGTGAGGACTTACTGTATACGCTGAGAACAGCATATCACTGAAAAAGAGCAAAAGTAAACTGCAGGGAATAATGGACACTAGATGAGGATTAATGTCCAGTTGTGAAAAAGCTATTACTTCTACTTTAAAAATGGCAGCACTTATATACAGTGAACCTGGGACTGTCGAAAATGCCATTACAATTAGCATAGTCAACCATTAATATCTAAAGAAAACTGTAGTAGATCATTATTAAAGCCTAAGTGATCAAAGTCCTGTTTTGCTGTCCTAAGTTGAACTATGGGATTCGCATATTTAGATTTTTAAAGCCAAAACTCCACTGGTATGGGCCTTTGTACCCCTAAAATGTATACCATAACCTTAATACTCTTAAAATGTATACCATAACCTTAATACCCTTGAAATGTATACCACAACCCTTAAGCTCGAAAAATATTAAGTTGATTCGCAGGTCTGTCACTCCTATAATTTCTACCATACTTCAGTTTCGAAATATATTGAAATTATACTGCACTCAGTGTCTTAAAATTCTGAGACTGAATTATGGATTTTGAGCCAGTTGATTTATACCAAACTCCACATCATCTTGAAAAATTCTAAGTTGAACTGTGGATTTTTTTTATGCCCTAAATTTATGCCCGGATACAAAGCTTCCTAAAATCCCACGTTGAATCGAGTGCTTTTGTACTCCTAGAAATTATATCGAACTGGTTGCTCAATGTATATCCCGTCTAAGAAAGCTTTGTTTTCTTCTGTCTATCTATAGCCCGACGCCCTAATCCCGCACGGGGTGGCCATAAACAAATCGCCTCCAAGTCGCTCTGTCACCCACCATTAGCATACCCTCCCCCCCAGGTCACTCCCCCCTCCGTCATATACCTCTTACATCAATCCCTCCACCTCATCCTTGGTCTTCTCCTCCCTCTCCCTCCCTCCATCCCACCTGTATACACCCTCTTAGTCAGTCTTTCATTCTCCGTTCTCTCCACGTCTAATTCTCTCATAATTGATATTTTTGTAACCATACCAAAGAGGGCAAAATAATTTTGATACACAACTTATTCTTTTATTGACATTGCGAATACATCTTTACAAATCACATAACTAACGGCAGCATTTAAAGTTATTTCTGGGAGAAATACACCCTGCAGGGTGGTCACAGAATCATTTATTTAAGGTATATAGCAAAAAATTTACAAGTATTAAGTAACCTGCAGAAATGTTTCAAGTACAGTATTATCAAACTTTATCAGTGAAAAATCTGCACGTTATCTTTAAAGTTTAGTGCCATAAGTCCCTGTTTCCAGCTCTAGCTCATCGCTCTGCTAACTCTCCCCTCACCCCTCTCCACCCCGTTCACTCTAGAACGACAGAAAAAGATCAAAGTACATAAAAGATAAAGACTAGGAAGAGAAAAATGCACTAGCACACACAGACTCATACACCTGACGCAAAAGGCTGCGCTGGAGACGAGACAAGCGGACAGTACGAGAGATGAAGATGGAAGCGAAAGGAAGCCTCCAGTGTCCGACCTCCCCCATCCCCACCTCCTTCACGTACACACAGCCCTAAGTGATGGGACACACACACATGCATGTGCACAAACACACACAAAATGGGCAGACTGTGTTGTGAATGTAATAAGAGTCAATTAAAGGATTATGACATTGAAAATTTTGTTTGGTAAACTCCTGGCTACAGTTATGTCAGCATAAGTTCAACAGGTTGGCTTGGATGATGATGAAAAAGATTCTGGATGACTTGATACATGTGGCTGTGGTATGGGGATGATAAGTCTGTAGTTTTGGGTGAGGATTAAAATGGACGTGTGGGTGCAGCAGTTCAAGGATATGAAGGGGCACATGGGGGATGCACATATATTATGAGGAACGTGAAAGGGGAAAGGATACTCAAGTCTGTGGAGGCGTGACTGCATGCAACTTGCTTTTTGAGGAGAGAGTAGGTTGGTCACATACAAGTCTGGGGATAATAGTAGCCAGACTAACTATTTCTTGGACAGGAGGGCTTATAGGAGGTTAGTGAAGGATGTTGAAGTTATAGGGAGTGAAGAGTGTGTGCAGCAACACGAATTACTAATATATGACACGGTACTAAACGAGTGGGTAGTGAAGAAAAGGGCCTGTGCACCCAGGAGGAAAATGGTTGAAAAAACACGCAGTAAGAGATGCCTTCTATTGTGATATGAGTATAGTAGTGGCTGAACAGGGAGCTGTATAGAGGTGTTAATGAGTACCACAGAGCTCTCAAGAACAATCACTTGACAGTTACTGATTCAGTGTGTGGTTGGACAGGGGACCCTGTTGGACATAATGTAACATGGTGGAATGAGGGTGTAGAAGCCACAGGTGAGAGGAAAAGAAGACTCTCCTAGGAACGGAGGAGGGATGGAAACAGGAACACTTGGCTGCAAGCAAAGGGCCAGAAAGGAGGTATGCAGAAAAAATCTGAGTCACAGAGACATTTAATATATGACCTATATAGTGCCAAAACGAAGAATGTGGTATTTAAGGTGGCACATCAGATGGAGAGAGAAAACAGGGATATCATAGGTGGCCAGTGTGTGAAAAATCATGAAGGAGAGAGAGTGGTGGAGAGTGAGGATTATTATGACGCCTTGAGAGAACATTATAACATGCTACTGAATGAAGAGTTTGATTGGAACATGGAAGGTTTGGAGTCAGCTGATCCAGTGTTTGGCCCGTGGCCTTTGATTGCTGCTGCTACTGCGAGCAGGACAACAGGCAGGATGCGATGAGAGAAGGCAGTGGGTGTGTCTGGGTTGACTGCTGAAAAGTTGAAAGCCTCAGGAGATACAGGAATGGGTTTAGTTACTGATCTGATAAATCTGATAAATATGAATGTGTTTTCGGGATGACTAACTAAAGAATGTGATTGTAAATGTGTACAAGGGGAAGCGTGATGCCTTGGAAAGAGGAAATTATAGAGGCATATAACTTTTGGAACTGATGATGAAGGTAATGGAAAGAGCTTTGGAAGGTATGATAAGGGAAAGAATTAATACTCATGAGATGCAGCTTGGGTTTACACCAGACAAAGGGACAACTGATGCAATATTCATTGTCCAACAGCTTCAGGAAAAATATATGGGAATGAAGAGGTAGTAGTACTTCGTTTAGGTTGATCTGGAGAAGGAATTTAACCAAGTCCCTCGGAAGGTGGTGCAGTGGGCAACGAGCATGCTTGGGATCGAGGAGTGGCTGATTAGAGCGGTCATAGCCATGTACATGGGTGCTCACACCCAAATGAAAGTGAATGGAGGTTTGGGTGATGAATTTTCAGTGAATGTTGGCATACAGCATGGATCAGTCTTGAATCCCTTTGTGTTTATCATGGTGCCTGCAGCTGTCTCACGGGACTTCAGAAATAGCCTCCCATGGAAGCTGTTATATGCTGATGACTATGTTGATTGTGGGAAATGAAAGGGAAGTGAAGGAATGATTTAGGAAGTGGAGAGCCGGAATGGGGCACAAGGGTTTGAGGGTAAATTTGGGTAAAACAAATGTCATGGTATCTAGGTTTGGTGGTGGTACTGTCAAAACAGAGGGAGTGTGACCATGTGCTGTTTGCCACAAGGGTGTGGGAAGTAACTCCATCTTACGCAATGTTTGTGAGAAGTGTGTGTGTAAGAGACGCAGTGGGATTAGAGGCAGGCTGCAAAATAATGCTGATTTCATGCATGCGATGTGTCGGGGTAAGCATGTGCAGACTGATACGCGTGAATGTATTAAACTTCCTGGAGAGTCTCTTGAATGTATGGAGGAGTTTTGCTATTTGAGGGATATGTCATGTGCTGAAGGTGGGGCTGGGAAAGAAGTGGTTGGAGGAAATTTGGGGAGCTGTTGCCTCCCTAGCATTGAGAGGATCCGTGCTAAAAGGACCTTGTATGCTGTATGTGTTTGGAGTGTAATGCTGTACGGTAGAACTGGGCATCAAAGGATGAGGATATCTGTTGGCCCTCTCTGGGAGAGGGGCCGAGGATTGGCACTGAAAAGTGGAGAGGAAAGATGGAACTTTAATGTATTACTGTTGTGATGAGAAGGGTTTGACTGAGTTGGTTTGGGCATGTTATGAAGATAGAGGATGACAGTTGGATGCTGATGAAAGGTGTGAACGTTGAGGGAAGGGTTGCGACAGACAGACCATGCATGAGGTCAGGGAGTAATCTCAGGGATAAGGGACTGAATACGGAGGCCACCAGAGATTTAACAGCATGGAGAGCTGCCTCTAGGCTGACGCATGCAAGGATGCTGGACTTTCAAACACGAAACGAAGCACATACACAACTCCCACCCTAACGGATAAATGCAATGAAAAATACAACCTCTAACCTGTCCTGCCGAGACTCCCATTTCCTCTCAGGGCACTCGGCACTCCCTCTCCTCTCCCTCTTTGGTTTCTCCACTTCTGATTCCTGCTATATCTGGCCTCTCCACAATCTCACAAGTCTCTCCATCGCCTGAGTAAACACAGGAACATTTCAGGTGCCTAACAAGTGCAATGCTTATTAGAGTAATGCCACATAGATACTACCATAGCTGCTTCAAGCGTTCCTACCACATCACCTACCAATCCACATTCAAGGGTTTATTCCAAGTGGCATAGGAGGCTTCGAAGCACCTTTTCCACAGTATTGTTTGTATCATTTTTAAAGATTCCTACATGTTCGCGTGGTTCGGCTCTCCATGCAGCTCCATCTCTGGCGGCCACCCAATTCAGTCCCTATCCCTCAGGTCACACTCTATGGCCATCGCATGTCATCCTCCTACTGCTAACGTGTCCAAACCACCTCTGTCTATCAATACACCAGTACATTCAAGTCTCATCTTTCCTCTCAATCCTTCGATCGCAATCCTAGCACTCCCAGGCTTTATATTCAAGGACGCACTACACATCCCATAATCAATATCAATTCTTTATGTCTGAGCCCACGAATATCTTCTTCCTGTACTGCTCAGGTCTCACTACCATACAGTGACTTTGTACAATTCATGTCAACTGAATGTTTGTGGTGGAAAATAAAATTCAAAATCAATAGTAAGCACACAAACAATATAGAATGCCAAGGTGTGATTTGGAAAATACACCGTTAAGAAAGAGGTGTGACGAAGCCCCTGCCACTCAGTATACAACCCAGATGCTGATGGCTTTTCTGAACTACTACGTCTGCTGGACTTGATATGTTGTTCTTAGGTCGCCATTTCGTCGTCTTTGGCTGCCATTTCGTCGCCTTTGGCTGCCGTTTCGTCGGCTGGGCTTGAGGTGATGGTCTCTGGTTGCTATCGTATCTTCAGCCATTGCCAGTAAGTCTTCCTTGGTTGCCTTCTCGCTGTTCACACCTGACACCACATTCTCTGGGGTTGCCATGGCTTACTGTGGAGGAAATACCAATAAGACTCCCGAACATCTGTCTATTTAGGTGTCGTAAAGTGAACAAATAAATGAACTTTGCTAACACGTCCTGTATTACTTCTCAGTATCCTCAGCCGTCTTAGTGATGCACAGTGCGCTCGTATTAAAGCCATCTGAGGGTTTTAGAGAATAATATCCAGGCACAATATAAAACAAGTCGCAAAGGAAGAGTTACAAAGGGATGGTCTGATGCCTCTAGTGGCGTCTGGAATGCGGTCCAGTCTTAATTACCTTCTTCAGCAATACAGATCTTTCTTTAAATATAATAGTCTGCCTAAGGCACGAGTAAATTGAAAAAAAAAATCAGAGTGAAAGGGTTATTTTTTGAGGGATTTATCAAACTGGAGTAATTAGAGCCTTCATTAACCCCTTCAGTTCGGGGGTTATTTTCCCAAGGTGAGATAAGCAGATGGCAAAATTAAACCATTACGCCAATTCACTGACGAAACAGAATGACTGCCTCACCAACCAAACCAACCACTACCCCCCCCTTCACTCCTGGATCTCAAACTCAGTCACATGGTTCAGTCTTTACCCACTCCCGTTGGAAAGACAACCTCCAAATTTTAGGACAAACTTTGAAAACACAAATATGACTTTTTCTCAGTCCACATGTAACATCAGTGCAAATGTATCTTGTAAACTTAAAACGATAAAGTTGGTCACAACAGGAAGAAATCGTGAGAATAGGTTACAAGTCCTTCATTAGAACGACCATGCATTGTACTAGCCCAAGATGAGTCCCAACCTTAACCAGTGCAAACATGGATAAGGTTAAAAAAAAAAAATGAAGTCTTTAAAATAATACCAGGATGCACCAGACACACAAATATGGAGCATTTAAATCAAGACACAAAAATACACCCAGTCAGTGATATGATTATGAGAGGCACACATTACCTTGCTTCAGCTCATGGCCAGATCCACCCTTAAGACTTCATGAAAACGAACAACTGCCCAACATTGCACTTAGTATCTCAGCGATATTCGTCCACTCAACACTGCAATTCACAAACACACACAAACACAGCCACTAAAGCTACCCACAGCCTTCAGCCAAACAGCATCCTTTAAGAAACCCCACCAGACATGCACGCCTCACAAAAGTATCCTACACAGAGAGACACGAGTACACCTAGCCACACTTAAACGGCCATCACCCTTCCCTGCTACAATACCAACACATGATACAACTCACACAATCCTCTTTGATCACACTGCAATATAGTCTCCCTCACCTCATCACACTGACCACATGCATCACGCTTATACAGTACCCTCCTTCACTACGAGATGAGTCTGGGGATGCAACAACAGTAACAGCAACAACAACAACAACGACTATTTTATTCAACTGAGAGAGAGAGAGAGAGAGAGAGAGAGAGAGAGAGAGAGAGAGAGAGAGAGACGAAGACCTGAGACTCATTTAACCTTCAGTAATCCCTTCAGTTTGAGAGGCTTTATTTTGGGTTAAGTAATCTCTCTCTCTCTCTCTTTACCCTGCCAAAAATTACATCATACCCATCTTGAACACTGATTTGTAACAAGAGATTAAAACTAGAATGATC
Source organism: Birgus latro (assembly GCA_018397915.1). Lineage (NCBI taxonomy): Eukaryota > Metazoa > Arthropoda > Malacostraca > Decapoda > Coenobitidae > Birgus > Birgus latro. The sequence continues at coordinate 8,194 of JAGKTI010040219.1, forward strand.
CTAGACACGATGATTTGTAACAAGAGATTAAAACTAGAATGATCCTAGACACGAAGAAGTGCTTTTGAAAGGAAGCAGAGACAAAACATTCCATTATTCTGCCACTGAGCTGTGTGAAACGAACTCCAGTAAGAAATAACTCTGGGCCAAGTTGAGGTGAAAGGACTATAGGATAATACCCCTTTGTACTGAAAGGGTTAACCAAGACAGCACACAATCACAAAGCCAAGTATTCAATGTGGCACTGGGGGTTTCGTCACACCTCTTCCTTAGCTATTTATTTTGCATCTAAGACCTGAAAATTCCATTGTAGGCTCTTTGTATGGGTTTAATATCGAAAGAGTGTTCATCAGTGACATGCAAGAGAATGTTAAGGAGCAGTGTGAAGAATGAATCGCCAATGAAGAAGTGCTCAGAAATGTCCAAAACCACCTAGAACAAGATCCTACAAGACCCTAAGAATAAGAGAGGATATTAAGGTGAAAAGTGCAGAATAAATTACCTAGGTAGAATTGTTACGAGATCTTTAATGCCATACACACACGTTCACAAACTTAGCACAACAAGTAATCATTCTTTTAAGAGTGACGAGTCTCCAGTACTTCCTCGTTAACTATATTTTTTGCCTATATATCATTCTGGATAATTTTAAGATTATTACCCTGTGATGGTTAGGCTGTTTGGAGAGACTGGAGAATGAGAGACTGACTTGGAGAGGGCGAGTGAAGTGGATGGGGAGAGGGAGATCAAGGATGAGGTGGGGGGTATGGGGTGGAGAGGTATATGAATGAGGTTGGTGTTAGCTGGATAATTGTGCAGGAAAGGGATAGGCTCTCTCTGTGATCACCCCTTCCTGGACTTAGGCACCTGGCTATGGACATACAGACAGACAGACAGACAGATAGATGATAGATAGATGGATAGATAAACAGGTAGACAGATAGACAGGTAGGTAGGAAGGTAGGTAGGTAGGTTGGTAAGTTGGCAGGCACGTAGTTTGACAGGCAGGCAGTCAGGTATGTAGGCAGGCAGGTAGGTAGGTAGGTAGGTAGGTAGGTAGGTAGGCGGGCAGGCAGGTAGATAGGTAGGCAGGTAGGTAAGTAGGCAGCTAGACAGGTGGGTAGACAGGCAGACAGGTAGATAGGGAGGTAGGTAGGTAGAGAGAGACACACTCACACATACTTATTACAGAAGCAACTATGAAACTACAGAACGAAATAAAAAGCATGCAAGAGGCAATTAAGGTGTTCTGTGCAACCTAAATGACTGAGGAAGAGGTGAAACAAAGCCTAATGAGCCACTCAAAAACAGGTATAAACCAAAACCACGTTTACTCCAAACATTATAGCGCGTTTATTATGTGGATGTGATAGGAAGTGTTAGGAGAAACACGTTAAGGTGGTTTGGGCATGTGCAGAGGATGGAGAGTGAAAGACTGACGAGGAGAGTGTATGTGAGTGAGGTGGAAGGGGGGAGAGGTAGGGGAAGGCCGAGGATGAGATGGAGGGATGGAGTGGAGAGGTATATGAGAGACGGGGGTGTGAGCTGGGAGCGGGGCAGTGAAATGGCGGGGACTGAGCGATGTGGAGGCGATTTGTTTGTGGCCACCCCATGCGGGATTGAGGCGTCTGGCAATAGATTATTATAACCTAATAAATATTCCAAACCTCTCCACTGATGGGCAGGTGTAGTTAAACTGGAGGCTGATTTGACTAGTAACCAAGGAGATTCATTTCATATGAAAATTTATCGATTATAATAGATCTTAATCTCTTCCACGCAGCGATTTATTTTTATAGTATGTTCCTGTTGCCTCCAGACGATTGCATATACTAAAAGGAAATCCCCTGTAGTGAAGGGGTTAATGAGGCTATCCCGAACTTCACTGGTTCGTCTGCTATAGTTCTTTCACCATAACTTGTCCCAGATTTTCGTCCCCTTGCAGCGTAGGATAACAGGGCGACCCTACATCCGTCCCATAGCACGTCTTTGTGACTAGCCTCAACCTAGTGCTAATCTAGTGTTACAAACCAGCGTTCAAGGATAGATTACAATTTTAGGACAAGTTTAAGTAAAAAGAGTACAGTAACAAGAACAGAATACGTCACTGAATAAAAAGGGCTCAGTCTCGATTTGAAAAATTTCATATCTCACCTTTTTCCCTCTGGTATCTCTTTATTCATCGTTCATTTCACTTCACTCATCTCTATCTCCATCTCTCTCTGCTTCTATTCATTCTTGCGTGT
>JAGKTI010040220.1:0-10439 GCA_018397915.1 Birgus latro
TGGTGATCTTTTTTTCGACACTGATATTAAAACATTGCAGTGAATAACTTTGGTGCAAGTGGCCACAATTTTAAACTTTATCATTCATCTGTTTCTATCAGTTTTTTTTTTGTTTATAACGATTTGCGATGGTTGCCAGTGTTACTAAGAAGAAGAAGCACAATGATGAATACATTGATTATGGATTTAAATTAATCCTCGTTGATGACATCGAGAAACTTCAGTGTGTGCTTTGTTTCAAAGTGCTTGAGAATTATTCTACAAGGTCTAGTAAGCTGAAGCATCATCTGGCAACAAACCATCCTCAGAATGTGGAGAAAGACCTCAGCTTCTTCAAGTACCATGAACCGAGTTTGGGAAAACAGGGACTGGCTGGGAGTGGTGCTTCCCAACAAAAGAACTTAGGTGTAGCAGAGGCATCACATTAGGTTTCCCTTGAAATAGCAGGGAAGAAAAAGGCCCACACGATCGGGGGAACTTGAGCCGTGTGCTGTAAAGATGGTCAAGCAGGTTCTTGGAGAGTGTCAAGTGCACATAAGATTCAGCAGATTTCCTTGTCAAATAACAATGTGAAAGGAAGAATTAGTGAACTGTCAGCTGATATCATGGAACAAGTGATGCGGGAAATGAAATTGTATCCAAGTGGTATGTTCGCAGTACAGTTAGATGAGTCAACAGTTGTGAGTTCTTGTAGCATTCGTGTTTGTTAGGTATTTATTCATGCATGACATCAAAGATGAATATCTGTTCTGTATACAACTGGAAACTTCAACAAATGCTTTAGATGTGATGGAAAAGTTTACTTCTTTCTTCATAGCTAATGGAATAACCTGAGAAAATTGTTGTGGAGTCTGTACTGATAGGGCTCCGACGATCCTGGGATCAAAATCGGGCCTGGAGAGGCATATCTGAATGCGAGAGTTGTTCCTTGTACATATCGTTCTGCACTAGCTCAAAAACCCTCCTTTATGCCCTTTGCAAGATCCTGGTAAAATGTGCCGACTTCGTGAAAAACAGGAAATTTTGACTCTCGCCTTTTCCAGAAACTGTGAAGACATGGATTCTGAGCATGAATCTCTCCTCTTTTACTCCAAAGTGCAATGGCTGTCCAAGGGCAATGTTGTGATCAAAGTATATGAATTTCGGAGAGAACTTAAACTTTTCCTGGAAATGAAAGGGAAGGATGACCTATTATGTCTCTTCAAGCAGGAGTTATGGGAGTCACGTCTTGCTTACCAGGCAGACATTTTTGAGCAGCAAGCAGGCTGAATCTCAAGCTACAAGCCAAGCCTTATGGACCTTATGGGTGCATTTCTTGCTAAACTCCAGAACTGGAGAAGGAAAGTGAGTGCAGACAATATTGCCGTGTTGAGAATCTTTCAAATGTTCTTCATGAGACTGAAGAGGATCACCAACCTGACCCATCACTCAAAAGTGAAATAATTCAGCACTTGACATCCTTGAAGTGAGCTCAAAAGATACTTCCCAGAATTCAAGGAGGAAGATGGGAAATTGAAGGAGCATCCTTTCCCTGACACTTTTGTTATTGTTGCAATTCCCGATGATGTTCAGGACGAATTCCTCGACCTCAACAATGATTCTGCTGCCAAAAGCCTTTATGAAGAAAAATCTCTGTGTTCTGGTGCTCCATGAATCAGTCATTTCCAAACAGTGAAATCACTGAGTCCTCTTGCTATTTTTCTGCAACATGTTGATATGAATCTGGTTTCCCCACCCTTCTACACATAAAAAGTAAAAACCGAAATCAGCTGAGTATGGACCCAGATATGAAATGTGCGTTATCAGTGACAGCCTTGAATCAGTCGACTGACTGAAACCAAATAATATCATCTATCCCACCGATATGTAACAAAATATGCATTCTAATTAACAGTTGTACACATTACAGTAAATGAGAGAAAACTGAAAGGGGGTCAAGAGGATGTTAAGATTCCCACAAGTGGGGAATGGAGTGAGAAAGTTTGAGAAACACTGTGCTAGATCCTTTTAGCTTAAAAGGCATATTTTTAACTGGAGTGGTTAGATATGGAAAAATAATATGGATGTGTGGAGAAAAAAAATATGTATGGAACTGCTGTTAGCGAGCTTAAGAAATTCATTTAACCCTGTAGTGGTTGGGGCGATTCTGGTATTCTATTCCAGCAAATATCACACAGTTTTACTTAGATGACAGCATGATTGATAAGCCTCTGAGTGATAACTCTTTAGCCATTAACTTTTGCATGATATGAACAACTCATTGTTGCACCAGAGGTACTGCCAGACGACTTTTCTTAGGGAGTGTGAGTCATTGGAACTAGAGAGAGTTAATATCCTCACCCTCATCCTCCTCTGATGGGGTCAACACAAGTATTCTTTTTCAACTGGTGTCACGAATTTATTCAGATAAGAGTATATTTTAGTAGCCTGAGAGGGTTAATGTAAATATTTTTATTTCTCTCCCGTTTCAACACCATTGCAACCCAAAGAGGAACAAATCACGCTATTTCCTCGAAGAACTGATATTTTCCCTGAGACCGGAAATGATGGAGGCGGCTGCTATCACCACTCGGGCCCCACAAGCCGTAAAAGATGATACCCAATTTCTGTGAAATGTTCTTCCTCGCGTTTGTAGCACCCACGCTGGTGATCTGGGTTGGCTGGCTGCTGGGAAATGGTCTAGATGTACTCCACGTTATGCTTGATAAGGTTAGTTTTTTTGCTGTGCTGAGTTTGAATAGCTTATTTTTGAGCAGGATGTGTGGACTAGGTTAAGTTGCATGTCGTTGGGTTATATTAACTTGTCAGTTTAGGTTTAGATGTGTTGATGGTGTCAAATATCCGAACTGAGAAGGTTTGGTTAGGACTGTGTTAGGCTAGGTTTGATTAGGCTGGGAGTAGTCTGGGTTTGTTCAAAATGACTTGGTATGGTAGGCTATTGTTCAGCCAATAAAATGCTGACTTCTGTAACAGTATTAACAGGGCCATCACCAATAACTATTGAAAAACAATAGAATATAAACACAATCTCCAACATTGGGAAACTAATATTTTGTATAAAAATGTAAATATTTTCTCATCACTGTGCTGGCCGAACATCAAAAAATGGGCATGCTGAAAAACGACATGTCAAAAGGGGCAACTAATTTGGAAATTGATTGGTTGACTGGATATAATTAAAATCTGGCAGTGCAACTGCCAGGGTCATATGCTGCCGTACAACAAGGTAAAGGACGCAGCAAATAAAAAGTGCATATTCAAAATAAAGTTCATACCCGTTGGTAAAAATAAAACACTGAAAATAACGGTTGAGTCTCACCACCCATGTGTAAGTTAAGAGTGCCCAGTGCGAAGCCTAGCAAGAGCCACCTCCAATTGCCGAGACATGGAGGGGAGAACCCTTGGCACAACCAACCTCTGAAAGACTAAAGTTTATTATAAGCAACACCATCCCAGTGTCTTTGCCAACACAAACAAATTGCGTACTGCAAGTAAGGTGCTACATCAGAAACAGGAAGCAGGTGGTCGGTTGGGAACTGTTGAGAAGACACAACATTAGCTAATGTATCTGCCCTCACACTGACCACCACACCAACATATGAGGGAACCTAAAAGAAGTCCACTTGACGGCCACGATGGCCAAGAAGAAAAAGCCACCCGAAAATTGATAAAACCAATGCATATGATGCATTAAAAGTCTACAGTGCTGAAAGAGCACTACGGAAGTCACTAAATGTGACAAAAACAGATTGGGGGAGACTAAAAATGATTTTGAGAGCATATAAAATCACAGTCAATTCCAACAACTCATTATCAACGACAGACATTGCAAATCCATGGGGCGTACATTAGCATCCACCAACAAACTTGAAATCGGAGACGACCTAAATGCCCTGGTTGGCAGCATGATGCACAGAACTGGAGATGGGTATCTGTTGCAGACGAGTAGACCTCACATCCATATTCAAGTTTAGAAAGAATAAGAGACCTATGTAAGAGGAGCAGGGTCTGACGGTCAGCACCCCATGAGGTATGAGCCCCTCAAAAGACTCAAAGCTTTTTGACAAGCCGCCTTAACGGAAAGAATATGTGGAACCCAGGTTAGTTGTCTATCAAACAGAAGACCACAGAGATACAAGTCAGGGTTTGGGTGAACCCCTCGAAGATGACAAAAATGCATAGCCACTGTCTTTGTTAAAGAAAAACGTAAACCACGAGACTCTGCCCTGTCAGAAATTCTATTAAGAGCCAGCTGCAACTTCCTCTCTATCAGAGACATTCTAGATGCAGTGAAGGAAATTGAAAGGTCATCGACATATAGTGAGCCTCATACACCATCAGGAAGTACTCTGATTATGGTGTTGATGGCTAGAGCAAGGAACGTAACACTAAATATACACCTTTGTGTCACTACATCTTCTAGTGCAAGGGCATTAGAAAGCACTCCTACTCGGACCTTTAAAAAACGGTTAGATAAAAACTGATGAATAAAAATAGGCAAGCGCCTATGAAGACCAAACTCATGAAGAAAAGGAAAAAAATGCCATGACACCAGGCAGTGTCGTATGCCTTCTCCAGATCGAATAAGTCCATGACCTGGTGTTGGTTAGTGGAGAAAACCTCACAGACAGAAGATTCCAATGACAATAGTGCATCAGAGGTAGATCGCATTTTTCGAAAACCATACTGGGCAGGGGATAAGAAGTTACCTCTCTCCAAAAACCACACAAGCCTAACTGTAGCGCCAGTCGAGCAAGGCAGTACTCTCAAGGTGGATGGAAAGCTGGTGATAGGGAGTGCTGGAGCTCCCATTTCATCAGCCGTCAGGACTAGTTCCCGACCATCCCCCTTTGCTGAACTTTATCAGTGTTTCAACTGTGCAGGGGTAAAGAAAGCTCGGAGTCAGCTTAGCACACCTAATTTCTTTGAAGAAGATTTCACAGGAGATGTAATATGTTCTTTCCAAGATAAATCCCGAGAGAATGAAACCCCAAGCATGTTCAAGGATGATGCAGGACTGAGCTGGATTAGGTATGCTAAGCCGAATCCGAACCTTCTTTACCCCTGCACAGTTGTTGACTTTGTACACGGGTTTTATTCGCCCCTGTTTTGAGTACAACTCTCATGTGTGGGGAGGCTCCCACATGCAGCCCTTCTCAATAGGGTGGAGTCAAAGGCTTTTCGTCTCATTAACTCTCCTCCTCTTACTGGCTCCCTTCAACCTCTGTCTCTTCGCCGCACTGTTGCATCTTTATCTCTTTTCTATCACTACTTCAATGGCTACTGTTCCTCTGAACTGTCTGCTTGCATCGCTCCACCTTTACGACGGGCACGTAGCACACGTCTAGCAACAACCTCTCATCCCTTGCCTGTCCAACTCTCTAAGGCAAGAATTAACCGTAATTCCCAGTCCTTCATTTATGCAACCGGTCAACTCTAGAACTGTCTTCCTCTTTCTGTATTTCCTACTCCCTATGATCTCCAGTCCTTCAAACGCAGTGTGTCCAGGCATCTCGAAATGAACAATGGATCTTGAATTTGGCTCTCTTTTTGTATTGTTTTTGTTTGTTCTTAAAATGAACAGTTTGCGGGCCCACGGCCTTTGGTTCCTTCTTCTTTGCATTAAAAAACAAAAAACAAAAAATGCTGAGGAAGATTTTGTCGGGTTGATAAGTGTAAGAACTGAGCCTTTGATGCATTAAAAATAAGATTATTTTTACCCCAGTCAGAGATACGAGCCAAGTCAGACATTAGGTGTGCCATAGCCTCATCCCTTGTTTGTTGAAGTAATTGCTGAGATGGACGTGGCGGAAACCGAATGGAAAGGTGAAGGGTGGAATCATCAGCATATGAGTGGATAGGGTTAGATGTATAGCTTAGAAGGTCATTGGTGAATGAAAGAAAGAGAGTTGGTGATAGGACAGAGCCCTGAGGAACACCACTGTTGATAGGTCTAGGAGAAGAACGATGGCCGTCTACAACAGCGACTATAGAACGGCCAGAATGGAAGCTAGAGATGAAGGCACAGATAGATGGATAGAAAAATTAGTAACGGAAGTCAACAAGAATGACACAACAGTAGATGAGCTGACAGTTGAAGTGGGTTCACTTAGAAGGAAGATTAGTGAAATGGCAAGTACAGATTTCAACCACGAGAGTATCATGGAAGAGTTCAAAAATGATACAGAGACAATTAGGCAAGTAAGCAATCTGATAAATCGGAGCAGTGATTCTGAGGAGAAGATAACCCAGGTGAATGAAGCTATGCAAAGCTACAAAAATGATGTGGAAACTACGTATGCTGAAATGGTGAAAGTAAAGAAAGACTTAGAAACAAGAGTTGAAGAAAATTGCATTAAAAAAGAAGTGAAAAGAATAATCCAGTACAATCCCAAATTGTTCAGAGATTGAGCAGATATCTACAAATCTATAGTAATCACTGGTACAGAAGAGGAAGAGATAAAAACAAGATCTCGAAAGACAAAAAGGAGATTGCAAATGTAATGAGCATACTGAAGGAAGTATCAGAGGAAATCCGTAATAAAGATATAGAGGAACACAAAAGGCTATAGAAATATGAGAGAAACAAGTCAAGGCCATGAAAGTAACCTTCCAGAGTGTAAACACTGTGGAGGAGATACTAAAAAATGGAAAGAAACTTCTGGAAAAAGAAGAATGAATGAATGAATGAATGAATGAATGAAAATTGACTTAGCGGCGCAACAGCAAGGGTCATATGCCGCTGAACACAAAACTAAAAAAAAAATAAAGTCAGCATAATGTAAAATCCATAAAAAGAGGAGACATAGAACACTCCAAAAACTGAAAGACAAGTATAAGCTAAAAACACCATAAAGAGAGTTATAAGAACAACTTTAAAATATAAATTAAAACGAGTTGAGCACTATAGCTTCCTCAGTAGGCCAGTATGATTTAAAATCGGGAAAGTACCTCCTTTTGCAGTAAAAGCCTCCTCCCAAGCACCAAGGAGAGAAGGTAGGACCCGTCACCGGTCCGGCACCTTGAAAGGTACCGCTGACGAAGGTCCCCCAGACTGGGGCACTCCACAAGAATGTGCCGTACTGTCAAAGGAACTAGGCAGTCATCACAATAGGAAGGGGGTGCCCTCACCATTAAAAAACCATGGGTCAGCCTAGTGTGACCAATCTGTAGGCGAGCCAAGGCCGTCTCCCACTGGCGGGACATTCCCATATACCCTCCATCACCCAGGTCTTGACGAATACTGCGAAGCTTGTTTAACCCAACGGCATCCCTACTCTTCTGCCAACAAGAACGCACAGCCACCATACTGGCTGCACGGAGATCCTCAAACGGGACACGGTAATGAGGAGAGAATTGGCGTGACGGAGCAGCTTTCGCTAAGGAGTCAGCTCGCTCATTGCCCACAACCCCCAAATGGGCAGGGACCCAACACACCTTTACAGAGTACCCACGCCTATTCAACAAGTAGAGCCACTCTAGGATGGCCAAGACTAGGGGATGAGATGAGGAGGTACAAGACAAAGCTTGCAAGGCACTGGGAGAGTCACTAAAAATGGAAAAGAAGATGGAGGTAAACTAAAAATCAATTCAACTGCAACTAAAATAGCAGTAAGTTCAGCAGTAAAAATAGATGCGGAAGGAGGGAGACTCCCGCCACGGCTAAAATCATTAAGAATGACACCAAACCCAGTCCCAGAATGGGATTTGGACCCATCTGTAAACACAGGGATCGAGTCACTGTGGGTAGTGGCATGTTCCACAAAGTAAGAGAGGGCCGCCTGTGAGGAAAGGGAGGTCTTTCTCTCAGGAAAGTAAACACACGGTTGAACCTCTGGAAGGAGCCATGACTCGGGAAACACGCACTGGGCAAGCAGGGGAGGAGGGAATACACAACTCCTCCATGGCAGCCATTACTCTGTACCCAAATGGGTGGGGATGGTGAGGGTGGGTGTCATAAAAGTGGTGAAGAACAATCTCAGAGACAGACCTACTACACAGAGAGTTGGGAAGACGGTGGAGGCGGTGCCAACACCGCACTAATAAGGACTGTCTACGGATATCCAATGGTGGCTCATTTGCATCAACCAACAGACTAGGTATCGGTGAAGAGCGGAAAGCCCCAGTAGACAGACGGATCCCAGCATGATGGACTGAATTTAATGGGCGAAGCCATGCCTCCGAAGCAGACGAGTACACCTCACACCCATAGTCTAGTTTGCTCCTCACTAAGGTACGGTAGAGGTGTAGCAGGGTAGTTCTGTCGGCGCCCCATGACAGATGGGACAAGGTCCGTAGGAGAGAAAGGGCTCGATGACATGACTGTCGTAAAGAACGGATATAAGGGACCCATGTCAACCTCCTATCGAAAATAAGACCAAGAAACCTTGCCTCATCTACAACTCGCACTCTCTGGCCGTACAATTGGAGGTCTGGGTCCGGATGCATACCTTTCAAATGACAGAATGTAAGGCTACTGTTTTAGTTGGTGAAAAACGGAAGCCATGCACGGTAGCCCAGTGTGAGACCCTATCCAGAGCAAGCTGCATTCTACGCTCTGCCACAGCCATTTGGGAAGCAGCAAACCATAATGTTAAATCATCAACATATAGAGAAGCAGATACTCCTTCTGGAACTGATGCTGCAATATCATTCAACGCAACTGCAAACAGAGTCGCACTGAGGACACACCCTTGAGGCACCCCTTCCTCGTGATGATACGAAGACGACAAGGTGGCACCTTGAATTTACGATCACGAAAAAAATCGATTAGAAACAGGGGCAGTCTTCCACATAATCCTATAGAATGTAGTTCCTTGTATATCCCAAATCTCCATGTTGTGTCGAATGCCTTTTCCAGGTCAAAGAAAACGCATACTAGGTGCTGCTTCCTAGCAAAGGCGGCACAAACTGCTGCCTCAAGACGTACCAGCGCATCGGTTGTTGAGGGATACTTTCTAAAACCAGACTGACGATTAGAAAGAGACTCATTCCCTTCGAGGAAATATATAAGGCAAGTATTAACCATTTTTTCAAACAGTTTACTCATGCAGGACTTCAAAGCAACCGGCTTATATTCAAGAGGACTGTACCCTGCTTTCCCTGGCTTTTGGAATGGCAATACAATAGCCTCACGCCAAGAGGTGGGTAAAGAAGAGTTCCTCCAAATTCTATTAAAAAGGTTGAGGAAAGAACACAGTGCATCATCATCCAAGTGCTGAAGCATCGCATATGGTATGTCATCCGGCCCTGGAGATGTGTCATGACAAAGGGAAAGGGCAAACTGTAGCTCGTGAGAAGAGAAAGGGAGATTGTACGTTTCCCTATTCTCCGAACAGAAGTCCAGCACCTTAGCTTCCTCCAACTTCCTGTGTCTAGTAACGCTGAGGTGACAGCATCCCTACGAGGGACTGCTGCAAATGCAGATGCCATAATATCAGCCACAATCACGGGGTCACCGACAGGAATGCCATTAACCTTCAACACAGGGGACTTAGTTGGAGAAAATTTTCCCGAAAATTTTCAAACCCTCTTCCACACCTGAGACACTGGCGTCCTAGAGTTATTTGAGGAAACATATGCTTTCCAAGATTCCAGCATAACATCCTTGAGCACCTGACGAGCCTTAGCTCTTGCCCTCCTGAACTGAATAAGATTATGCTCAGTTCTGTATCTTCGATAGCGGGAAAAAGCTATCTTCTTAGCCCTGCATCCCTCATTCCACCAGGGGAGAGGTCGAGAGCGATACATGCCAGAGGTTTTGGAGATAGCCTGATGGGCAGCAGAATGCAAAGTGGAGGTAAAAAAGGAAACGGCTTCATCTATAGTTGGAAATTCCTCTGCAGAGAAATCGAAAGATGCCAAAGCAGAGAAAAGTGACCAGTCCGCCTTATCCAACCTCCACCTCTGTAAGCGGGAACAGGGACCAGATACCGATGATGTAAGGACAGGGAAGTGGTCACTCCCATGCAAGCTCTCCATAACCTCCCAGGTGAAATCCAGGATGCAGTCGGGTGAGCAAACATAGAGGTCGATGGCAGTAATGGAACTGGTTTGGGGATGAAAATGTGTAAATGCCCCAGTATTAATTAATGCAAGGTTTCCTTGTCTCCAGTAGTGATGCCAACAAATCTCCACGTTGGTTAGTAAGGCAATCACCCCACATCGGATGGCGACAATTAAAGTCGCCCCAAGAGTAGAAAGGGTGAAGGTAACTGACGAATAAGGAGTTCGAGCCCGTCCCTGCTGACTGTTGTGCTGGGTGGTAAATATATGGAACATACTGTATAATAACGGCAGAGGAAAACCCGAGCAGCAATAACCTGTAGAGGCTTGGTAAGATTCAGGCAGATGAAATGTGCGTCATTGCGTAGCAGGATGGCTACACCACCACTACGTCCCTGTCCAGGAAGAGGAATTGAATAAAATACATGGTAACC
>JAGKTI010040222.1:0-10125 GCA_018397915.1 Birgus latro
TGTAATCATTCCCTATTTAGCTATATCAAAAGAATGAAATTCGATACCGGTATATATACCAGTTATCCCTTATATTATGTAGCCATTTCGTTGCTAGCGTTATCCACATAGGCTAAAATACTTCGTTAACATTTCTCTAAATATGATCATATAGCTGTTCCTTGCTTTGCTCTACCAGAATAATACACGTCGATATGTAGCAATATCCTTGGTCTCTGCGGTCACTCCTTCACAAGCAATTACCCAATAATTCACCCTCTTAGCTCACGTAGTACCCCTCCCTTCCCCTTCCCCAGCAGGCAGTACTTCACACTGGTGGAGGTGCTGGTGGCTTATATAATACGGGAACATCAGCGGGTGTCGGCGTCCTGTCTCGCATCTCTCCCGTTATTGCGTTTGTATCGGAGCCTGTGAGTCCCGCCCAAACATATACAAGCGGCCCCCCTCCATGTAAACGAAAGCGATACTTGTAAATGTGCCTATATAAACGATTTTGTAAAATAACTCTGGTGCTGTACGTTATTGGACTGTGTTTGAAAAATGGCTGTTTTTGCGACGCCGTCCATTGATTGCTGGATTGGTGGGCGTTCGGTATCGACTATTTTTTCCCCATGTATTTTCTGCCGTATTTTTGCGCCGGTGGAGTGGAGGGGGAGCAGCGGGGCTTTATCTGACTCTCCCTCGGTGATGGGAAGGGTGTAGGGGAGGAGGCATGGCAGAACCAGCGGCTTGTTTCGCGTATTCCCGTCTGTCTCTTTCATTCTTTATCTCCCTTCCGCTCCTCTCTTATCTTCATAGCCTTGCCCATGTCCCTTATCTTTTAGCTGTTTTTCCGTGAACCCATAATCTTTTCTCCTAATTCTCATCGGTTTTGCGCTGTCCCTCACCCAGTTACAGTGTTATTTCATACACGGCTAGAAAATCAAAGGCAAAAGCGCTTCCCACACTTTTTCGTTGTTATTTTAGGGTTAAAATTGTCCAATAAGAGCAACCGATTTTTCATTCGCACACTGCTTCATCATAAAACTTCATGACGTTTACTGTACTCTTTTCACCTTAACACTGCCCTTAGTTTTTGAAGCTTATTTCCAGAAACTTAATGGCAAAACAGAGACAAAACTACGGCTCAATGTACATTCCATAGTACTTAATTAAAGCCACGGTTCTATATACATTCCATTGCACTTCTTCGTTCTTAGCACCAAATTCTTGTTTCAATCTTTTACTACAACAGAGCATTCAGAATTGATATGACAGTTTTAGGCCAAGTTAAAATGAAGAATATGTTATGGTTTCGACGCATGACCTTCACAGCGGCCTTCCATTGTTTTTTGGGACTTCAATGTTTGATCTGACGTCTTTATTTAACGTTTTTAAATTTAATTAAATCTTGGCGTTAACTACGATGTGTCTCTTCAAGTTCATCTATTACACTGCGCCAGTTTTTATATCTGACTGGTCTCATGCCTTTTATTTCATACCCATGTTCGCTTCTAAAACCTAGCGAATCTTTTGATGCTCTTTGTAGACCAACTATGCATTGGTCATATCGCTCCTAAAAGTAAACCTCGTCCCAAAAAGATCGTTTGATGTGACAAGGAGATTAGAAATAAAGGCAGTTTTCAAAAATCTCACTATTCACTCAGACCAATACGTCATGGCCTTTCATATTGTAATATTAGACTTGTAAATCGAAGTCGTAGAGATATACCGTAATCATTTGGAAAAGAGGAATAAAGCGCATTGCTTTAATATTTTTACTGAGAAATACAACTATGACGCTGTTGCTTCAGAACTGAGAAACCGTAGCTTGAAATAGTTTGGTACATTTTTCTTTTCGTATGTTACCCTCTCTTTCTCAGTCTTCTTAGGATTTTCCAGCATCTTAACCTACATTACAAAAATCGTGCCATTTGTTCTGCAGCTCCATTTCTTTACCATAACGTACTTTCTCTCTCTCTCTCTCTCTCTCTCTCTCTCTCTCTCTCTCTCTCTCTCCATTACACCCCGTGAATAATGACATGGACGCAAGGAGGAAGTTGGCCCATTCCGACCCTCTGGTACTCCCTAGGCCGAGACTCTGCTTTCCCCTGAAAATTAACCCAACGTGATTTACAGGCCAGCCACTGTGATCCTCCTCCTTCTGCGCCTCCGCCGGGGTCTAGAGTGAGCGCCCCGGCAACTGTCTGGACGTGTACCCTGGGAGAAAGTTAGTCCGCTGGAGGATATCGGCTGCGAGGAGAAGTTGCTGGGGAAGATATACACCCGTCTGGAGTAAAGCACCTGACCCGGAAGAGAGGGAAAAAAAGTTTGAGCGGTGGGGAAGATAGTGGGGAAGTGCAGTCGTTTAGCGTCCTCAAAATCTGCGTGGTGAGGAAAGTGGACATCTCCCCCACTCTACTTCTTATAGCAAATGGGAGCCGTGGTTTTCTTGGTCAGTTAGCATACTCGACTATTCATATATGATGTCAAAATGATGGAGATTAGTATATAAAAGCCCTAACGGTGAAAAAATGATGAAGAATCGTTTATAAAATCCCTAAATTTATTAACACTAAGATGACTAATTTCGTCGGGAGTTAAATGAAATAAAATGCATAGCTCATTTTTTTCTTTTTTTTCATAGTAAAACACTCGGAACAGCTTTTGTCAGATCCTATGAAGGGCTGGATTAGAAACGTCGTTGTCACTGAATTACTTAATTACTATGAACCTCCCTGAAACTAGCCCCCCGCAACCCCGCTGAAGCCTCAAGGACTGTTGCAAGAGCCTTCCTAGAACCCCCGCTAGATTACCCCCGATGTCTTGAATCAAACAGTTGCCTTTTTCGGTCATATTTTGCTTTGATTCTTTTTTTCTTAAGAGATGTTAAGAAATATTTATAAATGTTTTAAAGTTGAGCTATATTTTTAAAGATTTTGTGCTTGATAAATCTTAATTGCCTAAAGAGTCTTCATATATGTCTTAATTCTTATTTACGAGGACTCACAAGTTGAATTTTTAAAAATATTCTAAAATACATTATGAATATGACATCGGCTTTATCAGTTAGCTAGCCTTTTCATTTTTTTTTCTTCTTTTTCTGAACCCCGAAGGCCCGCCAGTAAACAGCTTAGCAGTTGTGGTTGAAACTTTTGCTGCAGTGAAATTTTTCTGTACGAAATATTTTGTTTATAGTTAGGCGGAAAAGAATATAATGTCCGCATTTCACAGCCAAATGGTTATTAAGGGCTAATTAAACAATGACAGATTACTATAAATTCAGGCATTTTTAGTTTTTTTTCTCTCTCTCTGCACCGTCATTTGTGTAAAGATGCATATACTGTATATGTCGGAATGTCGGTATTTTATTTCGTTGCGAACGAGAATCCCAAAAGTCAGTGGACATGTGCAAATTAAACTCCATTCCATTCCAGTTGTTCTTTTGGCTTCACAGAAATTAACACACAAACCACTCTATCACGGAAGCTGACATAGTTGCTTGTATCGATTATCGTGTGCGCTTTGCCTTATGTTGTCTTTCAAAACGCTACAATTCTCTTTTTGTGTCCGCTTTTCATTCCAGCGGGCGCAATGATTAGCTAAATTTTTCCGCGACACACAAAGCATCAAAGGGGTGGCACTGTCCCGCCCGAACCATCAGATATAATACGCTATTCTGTTGTTTCATGCCAGGCCTTTTGTGCTACGACCTGCTCTGATGGTTCCAGCCCATAAAGTCCAGCTCAGTTCATGCCCAGAGATTCACTATTTGTCCAGGTTTTGGTACCCGTAATGGTTCCCTGTTTACCTACTGTGACGATGCCGAAATAACTCTATACTATATCCCATCACCGTCCTTATAGAGTGTTATGTCGGGGTACTGGGGAGGGAAACCTGTTGTGATGATGCCGGAATAACCCCATGACTAAATTCCTTGACTGTCATTAAAGGGTGTTCCGTCGGGGGATTGGGGAGGAAGAGGGAACAACCTATTGTGACGATGCCGGAAAAACCCAGTACACCAACCCATCACCATTATTATAGTGTGTTCAGTTGTGGGGATGGGAACGAAGAGAGGGGAATATCTCCATACTATATCCCATCACTGTCATTGTAGTGTCTTCTGCTGTGGGGCTGGGGAAGAGATCCTATTGTGCCGATGGTGGAATAACCCCACACTATATTCCCTCACCCTGATTATAGTGTATTATGTTTGGAGGTTGGGAAGGAAGAGAGGGGAACCTATTGTGATGATGCCGGAGTAATCCCATACTATATTCCATCACTGTCATTATAGTGTGTGTGTGTGTGTGTGTGTGTGTGTGTGTGTGTGTGTGTGTGTGCACGCGCGCGCCGGAATAACCTCATCCTATAATCCATCACTGTCATTGCAGTGTGTTCTGTTGGGGGTTGGGGTTGTGAGAAGGGAGAATAATTATTGGATAACCACCACCTTGACAAAGCCCCTCGTTAAAGTCAAACTGCGTTGCTCTGAACGTCTGTCAGTTGACTCTGCTATTATTTCGCAATTACTGCGTCCTCAGGAAAGCCATTTTCTTGTCTCTAATGCCGGAGATGCCTCGGGACATAAGTAATTTTACAAGCGTCGTTTCTAAAATAGTGTAAACTTGGACTACAATAATAAGCTTAACCAGCATGCCTTAATCCCATATATCGAATGACTTTTTTGTTTTATCTTGCTCTCTTTGTACAGTTTTATTCAATTTATGGAGGGACTTTCGAAATCGAGGAATTAATTACAGCCTAGATCTACACTAGAGATCTATCCTAAGTCGCAGAAAGTTATAAAGTGGAATCCAGATTGAAATAAAAAGAAGTATCTATACTGAAGGATTAAGTTCTGACTAAAGCACTGTAGAGCAAAATTAAACCCATAAATTGCCAGAGACTTCACCCTCTCAGGGAGAACACCCCGGGGCGCATAGCCTCACTCAATTTCCGAATCCACCCACGCTGGCTCTCCTCGAAAGTCCCTAGGTAGTGACTCTACTCCGCTCCCTCCGTCCCCCTAAAAGCTCCCAGTAGGAACGATCGACTTCCTCCAGCCATGAGTCAGTTTCACCCGAATAAAGTCGTCTGCCGTAAGCTGCCGTATCTTATTGGGCCATAATAATGAAAGAACCGATCAAAAGTATACCCTTTCGGCGGCTATGGCTTTCTCTGTAAGTGAACAATGTCGTCAGGCTTTAGCTCGAATAAAATATCAGGTGGATCCATATTTACCTACGTAAGGGTTAAAGTGATGGTCGTCGATGGTGCTGGTGGCAACGCGGGCAATAAAAGCTTGCAGGGGAAAAAAAATAAGGTGCACAAAAAACAGCTCCTGCTGCTATGGATGAATATTCAAGGGATCAAAAAATTTAAAGACTGTAAAACTCAGCAAATAAAAATATGGAAATGGGAGTAGAAACATGCACTTGTTAGGAATGTGGTAGGGCGAGGAACAGAATGAGTTAAGGTATCACAACATAGGAGAAGGCCAGAACGGAGATATTCTATTGAGACTTTCGAATGACAAGCAAAAGACGACACAAAAATGTTAGCAGACGAAAACTGTGTCTGACATTTTTTCGTGTTTCGATTTGATTTTTCTTTTAAGCCATTTCATGATCTGGACAATCGTAGTATTTTATTCCTGTTAACACTAATCGATTTTATTGAGCTGAGAGTAGGTCTTACGGACCAAAACGTGTTATAACTGGTACAATTAATATTTTTGTAGAGGAAATCCCTTGTATTTTATTCATTCATTCATTCATTCATTCATTATCCAATCCTATGTCGCGTAGGAGCCCGGGGCTAGGCAAGTTGGTCCTGACATTTAAGATGAGAGTGACCAGCCTCACTCATCCCTGAGTGGCATTACGTGAGCAATAAACCCCAACCACTCCTTGGATATAAACCTTCACCGGCTCAATCCGATTGGAGCGCCGTAATTACCCACTAAACCACCAGGCGCCAAAATTTGGTTATATGGTTACCACCCAGCGTAGGTAATGGTTTCCTGGTGTACAGGAAACCATTTGGCTTGTCACTCAGTGTAGAGTCACCCACAGGCAGAAGGACGAGGAAAGAATGAAGGGAAGAAAGACAGAAGAGGGAGTGTGAAGTCACCCGTAGGCAGAAGGACAAGGAAAGAATGAAAGAAAGTATTTTATTTAACACCAGGCAATTAAAAGAGTGAGTTATAGGAGTTAAGTGAACATAGACTGGCGGTAATTTGATATTCTGTGCATGAGCACAGTTGCAGACAAGGTGGGACGCAAGGCAACAAAACCACCTGACATGTCCAGTTCTAGCCACTATCAGTGTTGAATGCATTGGGATTTCGTTGCATCATTGCCTGATGCCAACTCTTCCAGTTCGCTTAAACATTAATGGTTTATGTAGTGAACTCTCACAGGACCTGACACTGATCGATACGATAGATAGGAACTACTAACTGCAAATCCGCATGAGACAGCACCCAGCGTGTTTGTGACCTCGCGCTGGAATCAGGCGAAGCGCTCGAATGTCAATGGTTACCAGCCCCAGTCAGTTGTATTCCGTTCAGAATGATGCCTACAATGCTTTCCACCTTACGTCTTAAATTCCATTCCATAGATAGTTTACTTAGTTACCGACTTGCAGACGCCATTACCACAAGGATCAACAGATCCATTACTTGTGCCATAACTGCTATTTTCACCACCAATGCCTTTATCGTTATCATCAATACTGCTTGCTACAGCCACAGCAATCACATATACCACTAAAATCATCACTGCCGAATTTACTGAAATCAGTATTGTTACCACCGCCATCACCGTCATCGTTAGTACCAACATTGCCATCACCACTTACCATCACAATCTCTCTCATCATCGTTACCTCCACCACCATCACGATAGTCACCATCATCGCCACCACTACCGTCATGATTAGTCCCATCCGTCGCCACCAGTGCTACAATCACAATCAGTTCTACTACCATCATCACCACCAGTCACCACCACCATCATTATCACTGCTTATATCATCACAGTGACCACCACCACTCTCAGCACTTCCTCCACCACGTAACTGTTACTATCACCGCCACCATCAGACGGAATTGGCCTGCAAACAACAGGTGAAGATTCTGCAGCTCCCCGTCATTCAAAGGTCAGACAGACAACCAGACAGACTGACAAAAAGGCCTATTCCCATGTACTGATGCCAATGAGAGAAACATAAAAGAAAGCAGAAAAATAATACGATAAATCTAGCACTGAAGTAGAGGAAAATTATTAACCCGTTATGTCCATGAGAATTGTACAATATGTTATTGTTGCTACTGCCAGATGATTATATTCATCTGGGAAATTGTTTTCTGTCCTCAGTCAAAAATAATATGAAAGTAATTAAAAGGATACCGTTTTGTCATTAGAGGAAATATGAACGTAACAAGAGGAGAGTAAAAGGGGATGTAGGTGAAAATAAGGGAAGAGTAACAGTCAGGTTCCTATGACTCATTCATAACTACACGTAAGCGTCTGGAGTTAGCTGAAGTTTGGAAAAGCACCCGACCATAATAGGGTTAATGATACCAGTATCAACACTGTGAGGCTCCTATACCTGCAGCTAAATCAGAATGTCTGGCGTTACCTAGATTAAAGTACAAAAGAAGAAGCTATCACAGAAGAGTAAACCCCTTCAGCGCACCGACGTCATTTTATCTTATTTTTGCTGTTACCAAACATTTTTCGAACTGGAAGGGTCAGATGCAGCCAACATAA
This sequence comes from Birgus latro, assembly GCA_018397915.1. Lineage (NCBI taxonomy): Eukaryota > Metazoa > Arthropoda > Malacostraca > Decapoda > Coenobitidae > Birgus > Birgus latro. The sequence continues at coordinate 7,761 of JAGKTI010040222.1, forward strand.
GCCCCTTCACTACAAGAGGACTCCCATGAGCTGAATGTAATCGATGAAGGCAACGGGAATGAATTACAGAAAGACACCACCGTACTGAGAGAGGCAGTAAAGCATGTATTTAAAGTAGAAAAGAGAAAAGAGGTTGGCGCCACGAAAACTGAGTGAAGAAGATACAAATAAGAGGATGAGGAGACAGAAGACGCGTGTAACAAGAAGCAAGGGTAGGACGAGAGGAGCAGAGGAAATAAGAGATAGGTAGGAGGAGAAGAGTATGGAACGAAGACCAGGGGGAGGAGGAAAAGGGAGTTGTGAAGAGAGCAAAGAAGAGATCGGAGGTAAGGAACGGAGAACGAGGCAGGATTTTTAATTAGGGGGGAAAGGGGGCGCATTATTATCAGTGGCCTCGCTAGGATAGAAGTATGTCTTGAGATTAAACCAGAATTATTTGGACTGTATGAGGCATCATTTTGCCACAAGTAGTTAAGAGGAAACAGAAAATAGCCTAAAATTATGCAAAATACGCATTAATTTTATTCCCCATTTTTCAGAAACCTTGTAACGTGTAGGTCCATAAAAGATGTTGATATCTCTGTAACTGGTGTACTGACTGTTGAAGCACATTATCATAAAACTGCTTAATATTATTATGCATGCAATACAGAGAAACACGTTGTATTTGGTCCTTCATTTCTCTCCAAACAGATGCTTCTATGATAAGGCTTTGTTACCCCGTTCCCCCCCCCCCAAAAAAAAAAAAGTTAGCCTGTTTTGGATTAAAGGCCCATGTCTCACCTCCTTCCCTTAATCACGGCCACATCCTCGGAAGAAAACGAGGAGAGGACAGGAAAGTTAGTAAGAAAGGGAGAAGGTGGAGGGGAGAGGTATACAACAAAGAACAGGAAGAAGAGATAAGGAAGAAGAAAAAAGATGGGACATGGGACGAAGGGCAGATGGAGAAGGAAGAGGAGGAGGGAGAAGAGTCAGGAAGAGGAGGAAGCAAACATAACCTAAGGGCAGGAGAAGGGCAAAGTTAAGAAGAAAGAGAGAGGAGAGTAGAGGAAGAGAGAGGAGTTGAGTAGAAAAGTAGATGGAAGAGGGGAGTTGAGGGCTGAAAAGATGAATGTCGAGATCAAAGATATAGAATGAAGAGGAGCGGGAGAAAAGGGCGTGGAGAAGAATTAGAAAGAAAGCGAAACAGCATAGATACAGTGGTACGAAAAGAACCGCCGGACGAGGAAAAGGTTAGAGGTAGAAAGAAAGCCAAAGCAGGAGAAGGAAAACGGTGAGGGGACAAATGTAGTAGCGGTGGGTAATAAGAAGTTGAAAAGGGGAGAAGATGGAGGAGGAGAGAAGGAACAGAAGCAGAAGGATGGGACGAGCCGGAGACGTGTAACTTTACTCTAAGTTTTACTGTGGTTTAAAATTGCCATATTTCCATTATGAATGCTGAACTGTAACAAGAGCCACGAAGGTGTCTCCTATTCAATCACTAAATTACATAAAATAAACCTCAAAAGAACGAAAATCTTCGCTAAGTTACGGTGAACGAACCATAGGAGAGGAAAGACTGAGGAAGATGAGGAAAGAGGAAAGCAGGATAAGTTGGGGAAAAGAGAAACGAGCAGAGGAGAAGAAAAGTTAAGCTTGAGGAAAGGAGAGGAAGGAGGAGGTGAGGAGATACGAGAGAGAAGGAGAATCAAGTAAGGAGGAGAAACACTGGGGGAAAGGGGAGGCAGGAGGAAGAGGACAAAAGTAGGAGGAAAGAGGAGACAGAAAGAAGCGAACAAATGAAGAAAGAGTAGATGTATGGAATGAGAAGGAAGAGATGAGAAACAGGGTATGGAGAGAAACGAGGAGAAGAGAAGATATGGAAGACGTGGAGGAGACATATGGAATGAGAATGAAACAAGGAAGGAGAAGAGGAGAAACGGGAGGAGAGCGTTAGGAGGAATAGATGTCAGGAAAGATGAATGTGATAGGAAAGACAGAGATAAAGCAGAGAGAGAGAGAATGGGGGGAGGGGGAGGGCAGGGGAAGAGGAAAGGGGAAAGAAGTGCAGTAAAAGTGGAAAGTAGAGTGAGAGAGGCAGAAGAGGAAAGGGGAGTGAAAGAGGCAGCAGAAGAGGAAAGGAGGGTGAGAGAGGCAGCAGAAGAGGAAAGGAGAATGAGAGAGGCAGCAGAGGAAAGGAGAGAGGGAGAGAGAGAAGCAAGGAGAGCAGGAGAGAGAGCGAGGCATGAGGCGGGTGTAACGAAGAGTGACGTGGTCCCTGAAGGCCGGAGCGCAACACATCACCGTGAATGTCTTCGGGTAAACTCTGCCTCCAGCCCCGACCCAGGGACACTCACACCTCATTATGTCACTCCCCACCAGCCTG
>JAGKTI010040224.1:0-10438 GCA_018397915.1 Birgus latro
ATATTCTTATCTCTAAAAGTATTGAAATTCTAGGTATTTCACTTAACAGTGCCCTCAGCTAGACCTTTCATGTTAGATCACTTACTAAAACTGCTTCAAGGAAACTTAGATTATCGTAAAGAATCCATAACTTCTTCACTAATGAGCAGTTAGCTATAATGTACAAAGGTCATGTGCGCTCTCAGCTCGAACATTGATCGCCCTTGTGGAGTAGATGTGGGTAGGTTGCACTAAAACAAATGGACAAAATTCAGAACAAATGTGTAAGAATTACTAATAAGCCTGCTGTTGCAAATGAACTACCTAACCTACAGGTAAAAAGGAATGTTGTCTCCCTTGTATTTTACAGATACTTTTATGGAAAATGCTCAGACGATGATGCATCCATTGTGCCATCTCACCATGCCTTTCCCGCACTACACTGGCATCTGATAGGGCTCATGATTGGACTGTCACACTGCCCTATTGCAGAGCTGCTGCCTATCAAAATTCTTTTGTTCCCTAATTGCATCTCTTTGGAGCTCGCTTTCCCAGAATAGTTTCCTCCCAATTTTCAGCCTACGGCTGTTGAAGTCCAACTGTTATATTTTTTCTTAATGAATGGATGACACCTGCAATCTGGTGTATGGATTATTTTTCATTCATTTGTTTTTCCTTCCTCGATTCATATTCTGAAAAAAAAAACGCAGATGATGTTGCCTTAATCCCAGAAACATTAGAGACACTGCAAGAAATATTAAATGACCTAAATTGAGGAAGTCTCAAAATAGGACTAAACAAGACCTGGGGAAAAACCAATGTTCAATCCAAATACACCAATGAGCATCATCAAAATAAGCGAAAAAAAATCTTGAGGAACTCGAGGTGTACAATTACTTCGGGAATGTAATAAAACAAACGAAAGATCATGATCTATCTATCTATCTATATACCTAGGCTGCTTCCCCCAAGAAAAGGGAGGCAGCCGAGACAGGTCAACACACTACCAATTTACTCATCCACTCATACACATTCATTCGCATCTTAGCCCCAGAGGGGAGAAGGGACAGATCCTCACCGCACCACACCGCACGAGGGTCAACTACGCAGTACAGTCAGTGACATCCGCAGCAGGGCCCGACAGCAAAGCTGGTTTACCCCTGCCACATCATAATGGATCCAGCCCCTTACCTGCACCTGACCTGATCAGCTGATCAGACAAAATGCAGGAGAATATCCCCTCAGGGCTGCGTCATCATTTATTCATTCACAATTTCTCTCCATTCATTTCTATCATGCACAGCCACTCTTCCTTGCTCAACAGACAACCATCTCGCATCCAATGCTCTCTTCACACTGTCCATCCATCCTATTCGTGGTCTTCCTCTCAGCCTTACACCTCTCACATCAGATCTAGTTATCTTTTTCACCAATCGCTCATTATTCTCTCCATATGCCCAAACAATCGCAACACCCTCTGTTCAACTCGATCAGCCATCTCCCGAACAATTCCAGTTCTCCTTCGCACTTCGTCATTCCTCACTCGATCCATTCGCGTCACTCCACACATACTCCTCAGACACCTCATCTCCATTACATTCAAACTTTTCCTCTCTGCTACACCCATATTCCATGTTTCAGCCCCATATAATGCAGTCGGTACCACAACACCCTCATATAGCCTTCTCTTTACATCTATTCTGAGAGAATGACATCCAAACACTTTTTCATTCCTCCCGGCACCTTTCCAACTTCATTCATTCTAAACTTCACTTCTGCATCTATTCTTCCATCCGCAGCAACATGTGACCCTAAATACTTAAAACACTCAACCTCCTCAAGCAACTCACCATTCAAAACAATATTCTTCCTCCTACCATCTATCAACCACGTACACTTCATCACTTTACTCTTATTCTCATTTATTTTCAGTTTCCTCCCTTCACACACCCTTCCAAACTCCTCTACCAACTGTCTCAATCTCTCCTCTGAATCAGCCACCAGTGCAGTATCATCCACAAACAGCAGCTGCTACAGATTCCACTCTCTACAACCATCATTCACCAGACTCAGTCCTCCAACTAACACTCTTGCATTCACCTCCCTTACAACACCATCTATATAAATATTAAACAACCAAGGCGACATCACACATCTCTGTCGCAGCCCCACTCTCACGGGAAACCAATCACTCACAGTATTTCCCACTCTTACACACGCTCTACTATTTACATAAAAACTTTTCACTCCTTTTAATAACCTGCCATCAATCCCATTCAATCTTAAAACATTCCACAAAGCCTCCCTATCAATTCTATCATATGCTTTCTCTAAATCCATGAATGCCCAAAACACATCCTTACCTTTCGCTAAATACTTTTCACACACCTGTCTCACAGCAAACACCTGATCCACACACCCCCTCCCTCTCCTAAAGCTACACTGTTCATCACCAGTCACTCCCTCTGTACCCTCTCTAACTCTCTTAATTAACACTCTACCATACACCTTACCTACAACACTCAACAGACTTATACCTCTAAAGCTAGTACTTTCATACTTATCACCCTTACCTTTATACAATGGGACCACACAAGCACTTGCCCAGTCAATTGGCACCATACCTTGCACGAAGCACACATTCAACAATCTTACTAACCAGTCAACAATAGTCGCTCCACCACATTTCAGGCATTCCACAGCACACCCATCCATACCTGAAGCTTTCCCTGTTTTCATCGGCTTTACTGCCTCTTGCACTTCCTCCATCGTGATCAAGAATTGATTCAATTCTCCCAACACATCTATTCCTTGCACCCTTCCATATCCCACAATCTCAGCCTCCCTTTCCTCCTCTACATTCAACAATCTTTCAAAGTACTCTGCCCATCTCTTCCTTACTGGATCCATCTCAGTTAACATCCTTCCATCCTCTGCTTTTACTCACTCCTCCTTCCCAGACTCTCCCTTTCGCATCCTTTTCACCTCCTTCCAAAACATTTTATTCTCCTGAACATTCTCAGTCATCTGCCTACCCCACCTCTCATCTGCTGCCACTTTAGCACCACGCACAACCCTTCTCGCCCTATTCCTCTTTTCCTTATACCTCTCATATGACACCTCATCCTTCCTCTGCAGCCACACTTCATATGCATTTCTCTTCTCACCCACAGCCATACTTACTTCCTCGCACCACCATTCACTTCCCTTTCTTACACCACCACCCACTCGTCTCACACAACACACCTCTTCCGCATGCCCCACCACAGCACTCTTAAACAACTGCCATTCCTCCTCCACACTGCCACTCTCCTGATCTTTCACTGCGTACCACTGATCTCTCAATTTCTCCTGATACTCTATCATTTTCTCTCTGTTATCTAACTCACTCACTTTCAAACCCCCCCTGCCACACCTAACTCTCCTAGCCCTCACCCATCTCTTACCTACTCTCAACTTTTCCCTCCACCAGGTAGAGGTCAGACATACCTCCACCCTCCCCTCTCAAAACTCTCACATTCAGCAATCTTCCTATTACATTCCTGGAAACAACCACATAGTCCATCAATGCTCTGTCAACAACCCTTCCACCCTCCTGTCTCACCCATGTATACTTATAAATATCTTTCTCCTCAAACAAGGTATTCCCAATCACCATCTCTCGCTCAACACACACACCTATCAATCGTTCCCCATTTTCATTTCTTCCAGGCACACCATACATACCAACTACACCTTCAACTGCTACATTTCCCACTCTAGCATTCAGATCCCCCATCATTACCACATTCACATTCGCTCCAAAGCTCTGCAAACACTCATCAACATCATTCCAGAAAGACTCCTTCTCTTCTTCATCCCTTTCACTACCAGGCCCATATGCACTCACAAATACCCACAACTCACTGAGATACAGAAGTAAAATATATGAAGCCTGCATTAGACCAGTATTGATATATGGTACTGAAACATGGGCTTTGACAGATAGACTGATGAATGTTTTGAGGATTACTGATCGTAGAATGTTAAGATACATGGCGGGAGTGAAATGGGAGGACTGAGTTTTGAGTGAGGATGTAGCCAGAAGATGCAGGGTGAAGGATCTCGATATCATCTTGAGGCAGAAGCGGCTTAGATGGTTTGGTCACGTGAGGAGGAGTGAGGAAGGGAGCTGTGTGAGAATAGCAGAGGAACTGGAAGTGGTGGGACGTCGACAGCCAGGAAGACCTAAGAAGACCTGGAAAAGTGTTGTAACGCAAGATATGAAAATACTGGGTATTGGAGAAGATTTAATCCAGGATAGGAAGCAGTGGAGAAAAGCCATCACACGTCCAACCCCTATTTGAATATGGGAACAGAAGGACGAAAAACGAAGATGATGATGATAATGATATATATATATATATGTTATAGGGGAGGGTTTAAGACAACTACAAGGAGGGAGGAAGGCAGAGGACACGAAGGGATGGAAGAAAAACTGTGAAATGGATAGTGAGTGAAACAGAAATACAAAACTAGAATAACAAAGGAAAACTGATCAAGGAAAGGAGGAGAGACACCAGAAAAGACGGTTTTGAGAAAACTTGAGGAAGTAGCTTTGGGAAAAAAAAAAATCTATCTGCCTATTGCCGGACGCCTTGATCCCGGATAATGGAGTATGAGAGATTGACCAAGGCTGAGTAGGTGAATGGGGTGCAAGGAAACGTGGGAGGGGAAGACCGAGGATTAGATGGAGGGATAATGTGTAGAGGTATATGGACGTGGATGTTGTGAACTGGAGAGAGCAGCCTGATGTTGGAAGACAGAGTGATAAGGGTGGGATTTATCTGTGCCACCCCTTACGCAATTACGTTGTCTGGATAGATAGAGACTGAGAAATAATGTGCATAAAAAGACGTAAAACATGCCTATGACAAAAAAAAAAAATGCAAAAAAAGTAAAAAAACATGGACGGACAGAATAGATCAATTGGAATTCCAGAACCGTAGGCAGAAAAGTAATACATTAATAACAATTCTATATACTTAAGGAATAATATAATCACACGGTAGTCATATTAGTTGTGGGAAATATTTTCCCCCGAGCGGTTGTGCGCTTTACTTTTAGTTGTCGATCGTTAAAGGGCAGAGGAAAACGTACTTGAGAGGTTTAAAAACCCAGAGATTACGTTTTGTTTATTCTTATTATTAATAAATTAAATGCTACTGCGTTTAACATTGGTAGACAACTATGTACATACATGTAAAACTAGGGAATTTTCCATTGACTTAAACTGCGCCTGCGTGGATGACGTAGTAAGGATGAAAAGCTCACGATGAAACGGGAGGCCAGTTTTAATATATATATATATACAGTATATCTATCTGTAGAAAAGGGGAATATTTTGTTTAGTTTAATTAAAACTAAGATTAGATTAAGTTAGATTCACCTTGTATATTTTACGGAGTAAGTTAGCTGTATTTGACTTGTAATTAAACAATAGTTGGTAACTCTTCTATCCTATGAGGGACAAAGAAGCTCGCCATGTTAACACTCCTTGAGCAGATTTCACTCCGTCAGCAGCTACGTTAAGCTCCCTGTATATACACCCCAAGGAAGCCTGATTGCCCAGGAAAGACCGAAACAGCACGTCGTCATCTCGTTGTTCGACTCAATATATAGCTAAGTGACCTTACTGATTTGGCCAAATCTTAGGGAGCTAGCTAGTGTAAGAGAGGTGATGTAGGTGAGTTAGGGGATTTAATTGCCTAATTTACTCACGAGACTTATGCAAATTTACCTCTGTTCAATTTAGATAACTTTCTCTAGTGAGGAGTATCTATGATGCATTTTTTTTCTCACATTACTAGTGTAAAATCAGAAAGGTGATCTAGACTCTTACAATAGGGAGCTAAAGAGAAAAACAAACTGAGGAGGAAGAGCTAGACGAGAAAAATTTAGGAAGATAAAAAAAGGAATATACCTAGTGGCATCCTACCACCTTTACACAGGGAGGCAACTGTAAAATATTCTTAGTGTATTTATTTCCCTTCACGACAACATGGAGTAAATCTGTGGCTCCAAACAACTCACAACTAATGAACGTGCAAACAGCTGTTTCAAGTCTTTCACTTTCTTTAGCGAATACGCCAGGGTTTAATATTGGCCGGTGAACCAACGAAGGATTGGGAAATGAGAGCATATACAGTACCTCAAAATATTCCAAATCTTTCATCTTTTAATAAATTCCTGTGAAAGTATTTTACTTGAATGTATACTGATATAGACATTTAACTGAATAATACATATACTCTGCAACTTACCATTTAGAAAAACAAGAAGACTTCTTGCCAACTTTCATCTATTGATGTTCTCCTGGAAAACTGGCTATTTCCTATGATATAAAAAATTACAGACTTGTATTAAGAACGTGAAAAAGAGTAGGGTATGATAATAAGAGAAGGATAGAGGGGATAGGATAAAGAAACTCAAGATGAGAAGAGAGCATTAAATGTAGGAACACAACCATACAAAACAAAGACTCAGACGGGCAGACAAGGAGGAGTGTTTGTAACAGGAAGCTCGATAAGGACTTTAAAGCTAACAATAAATTGTAGAAGAAAATGGAACAGAATCATCACGTTTGCCTCTTGGAAATAATCTAGGAAAAACTATGACTGTATCTGCATGTGTGTGTGTGTGTGTGTGTGTGTGTGTGTGTGTGTGTGTGTGTGAACTGGTGACTAAGGATCAGGTAAGAACGAAGGAAAAAATTTTGAGAGGCGTCAAAGATCGAGGTCAAAAGCTATTATCTTAGATCAATACTTATTCCCTTATTCGGGAAGCTCTCTCTTTTTCCCCGCCCATGCGCACACCTAACACGGTCCTTTCCATTCCTCTCTGGCAACTCCTATGCTAACGATTGAAGGATTTCTTTAAACTCAAGGTTAAGCTTACAGAAAGACGTGCTGATTATATAACTTCCTCATTTTAGTATAATGCCAGTTGCTTTTCTTCCTTGTAGCTACTTTGTTACAAAAAAGCCCCTCATCTAATTCCTCTTCTTCGTTTGATTTCATTTTCATGGGCTGGGTCTACCTGATCTTCCTCTCGAAAACATATGTAGTTCTCATCACATTCTTTATCCCCTATTTTTACGGGAAGAGTCTGAACACGTCCATTAAACACATTTTTCGTATTCTTCATATTAATTTTCAAGTCTCCATTCAGACTCTCCGTGTTCATATCGGCTATCATATAATGCGATTCGTCCTCTATTTCGCAGAACCAATATTATTTAGTTGGTCACCGTTTATGTCAATTCCGTTTTCGTCCCAGTCTAATTTGGTGACAGCGTCCTCTACGGATGTTGCGAATAATTCTGTGACATTGTACTTCCTTCTTAAACATCTTATTTTTATTTTCTGGCATTTCTCATGGCGGTTTATGATGGTGGCACTATTTTTACAGATATTTACTACTACAACGTGAGTCTTCTATAGGGGTATTCATACCGTCGTTGTAATTTCTGATAACGTCACTTTTTGGTTCATTTCACGTTCTTCAATAGGATTTAGCTTATAGTTTTGGACTTCTACCATTCACCTCTTGTAACTGCATTGTTTCTGAGGACTTGTGCATTTCACCTCATACCTTTCGTCTCTCGGTTTTGTAGTACCTGTCCTCTCCTTTTTCTCCACATTTAAAATGAATCTCTCTCTCTCTCTCTCTCTCTCTCTCTCTCTCTCTCTCTCTCTCTCTCTCTCTCTCTCTCTCTCTCTCTCTCTCATTACAAGCACGCGTACCTCCACTCCTCACAACGTCATCACATCATGAACCCACACTATACATTGCACCTCATGATCGCTCTATTCCCTCAAGCGAAAGGACAAATTTAGCGCTTCATCTGCATAATTGATAATTAATATGGAAATCAGTAGATCAGTGAAAGCGGAACAGCTTTGGCTAGGCGTGAAAAGAATGTAGACGTCGCTTAGCGAATGCTTGTGGAACTACAGGCAGGATGGTTGATCATCGAAATCAGGTGTTATTCTTGCTTCCACCTAACGATTTTTCAATTTGGAACCGGCCTTTGATACTGAATAACTCGATGAACGCTGTATTTATCTCCTCCAGTTTATAAAATATCTTCATATCTTAAAGAAATAGTCAGTTGACTACAGTAATGGAAAATACATCATTGGAATGATTACTAGTCACAGTCATCTAGAAGTTTATTCATCCTGCTCCCACACATTCCTACATAGATTGAAAACCTTCTCCAGATGCCTTCTCTCCACGCATTCCCTTCCCACTTTATCATTCTCATTCTCCAGAGAATATTACCCCAGACACTCAAAGCAAGAGAGGATGTGTGTGTGTGTGTGTGTGTGTGTGTGTGTGTGTTAACAAAACAACTACAACGCTTGTGCAGTATACTACTTCAAACAAAATTGCAGGCAGGGCAGGGAAACAATGAAGAAGTTGAACTATTTTCTTTTTATAAATTAATTTATCATAATTTAACATCACAGGCGCAGATCAACGTTTGGCCGAGCAGTTTCAACTTGAACAGTTATTATTCGACTTAGACCATATTTGGTGGAAGGACTGACAGTAATGCACGAACGAAATAGTTCTGTTTTGAGATCAGCCAAAGGTCAAGGTGACAGTAGAAGCTCAAAATCTGATCCGCTTGTCTGCGTGTGAACAATAACTAAAACAGTTTTGATCTAATGAACCAGATTTCGTGGAAAGATGCTGACCTACCGTTTGGGATCAATAAGTCACAGATTGCGGTCAAATGGCGAGGTCGACTTAAGCAGCTGCCATCCGCTTTACGCCAGTCTATGTGGATAGGTTCAGTGTTGGGCAAGGAAACGGGGATTCATTTTGAGACCAATCAGTCAAAGGTCAAGGCCAACTGGCAAGGTGAAAGTTCATGACAGGGGAAAACGTTAACTGAAACAGTTTGCACTTGTTTCGGACTAAACTTTTTGGAGTAGTTAAGGGCAAGTCATGAATAAGGTACAGGAAGCCCTCCATTTTGGCGGGTTTATGTTTGGCAGATTTGCTGTTGGCAGGAAAATTCAAACCATTTTACCCTTTACTTTGCCGACTAAAGCCTCACAATTGGCGAATATTTCCCGAGCACGAACCACGAACCACTGCTGCCAGACAGAAAAATTTGATTCCAAACGGTTTTACAAAAGCCAAATTTGATATATTTGGCTAGAAAAATGCCAGCCTCTATATTTAGCCCAGTCAGCTGTGATCGTAAACAAGATCTGATCACTCGCTATTTCAACCGCAAAAGAGCAATTGATAGAGGCAACTGAACGTGTAAATGTTGAAGATGGCATGGATGAAGATGAGCATAGCCTTGCCATTGGATATTGACTAAGGTTTTGATGAAATGGTGGCAGAGGCGGAAGCAGCGACGGAGGCAATGGTGGAGGGGGGTGGAGAGGCCCGCAAGGGGGAACTACGGAATGGGACGTTAGCCTAACTCGTCAGCCTTGGATGCCAGTTTAGTCTACCAGTGCACCTCAATTTTTGTTTATGGGGTAGTTTTGAAAAGTTTTGTTAATATACTAATTACTTATTACCTCGCATCAATGGAATAAAAGTGGAATAGGAGAAAAATCAAGCATTTTATTAACCTCTCAGAACCAATTACATCTTTCCCCATTTCATTAAGTCATTGCATTTGCCGAAACTGGGTTTGGCGAGGTTATTTAGGCACCAACTAGTCGCCAAAATGGAAGGCTTACTGTAATTCGATTTTTAGAGCAAATGGTTGAAGATCAAGCTTGAGGGGCACTCTAACGCTTCCCCTTTATACCAGTTGTTGGGCGCGGGTATTGCACTCTCTGCGTTCTCCTTGTGTTATTCTATTTCATCTGTTACGCTTGAGATATTTTCATTTTCATTTCTATTCACCCGTCTTTTTTTTTTTTCTTATTATACTACATTTTGTTTTTAATATTCTGTGCAGTATTTTTCCCTGTTCTGATTCCTTTGTTTTCCATTCCATCTCTAATTCATTTCATTCCATGATTTCCCCCCACTCATCGACTTTATCCTTTGTCTATGTTTTTATCCGGTTTAATCAGCTGTCCTTTATCAACTCCTTTTCTTCATCCTCTTCTCCTCTGTTTATCCTTTGATACGTGCTCCAGGTGTATGACTGCTTCCCGTTAAAAACTCCCCTAAAACTAGGCCGGAAACAAATAGGTTGGACGATATTGTACCTTAAGATTACAGTATAGAGTCCTCATGGCTTTGTGTTTGACTTTTTCCACACATTTGCTCTCGATGTTTCTTCTCACAATCTGCAACATTTCTGTATTATCTGTGTTCATTAATTTTTTGTCTCTCCTTCTTTCCCCTCTCACTGTGTCTCTGTTGAGTTCACGAACGATTTCTCATTACAAATCTCTAGTCATAGCATGACTACCAGTAACTATAAATCAGAAAA
>JAGKTI010040225.1:0-10438 GCA_018397915.1 Birgus latro
AGCACTTCATTCTACTCTCTCCACTACACTTAATCATCTCTGCATACACCTCATGAACCCCAGCTGCTTTCCCATTTTTCAGCCGCTTCACAGCACTCTTCACCTGTGAAAGTGTCACATCTCCTGGCACTGCATTCCTTTTCTGCACACCCCGAAAACCAATCACATTTACAGCCGCTCTGTTTTTTCTGTTCCCATTCATCAGGCTTTCAAAATATACTTTCCATCTGGTCCTTACTTCATCCCCACGGGTTAATAATCTACCACCTACATCCTTCACACCATCACATTTCTTTCTGCTTTCACTTCTACATTTCTGCACCTCTTTCCAGAATAACTTCCTATTTTCAGAGTAGTTTGCATTCATTTTTCTTCCTAGATCATCATTTACCTCCTCCTTTTTCAGCTTCACTAGTCTCTTTACATGCTTCATGCTCTCAATATATTTAGTTATTTCAACTGAACCTCTGTCTTGTAACCACTTTAGCCACTTCTTCCTCCACTGCTCTCTTAACCTCATCATCCCACCAAACCTTACCTTCTTTGTTTTTACTCTTGCCACACTACACACCACTTTAGCATTCCTAACTAAGCAGTTCCTATATGCATTCCACAGGCAGTCCAGATTCATTTAATTCCAATTCACTGATTCTAACTCCTCCTCTACTTTGGTCCTGTATTCATCTGCCATTTCTTTGATCCTCAGCTTCTCAACTTTCAGTCTTTCTCCCTGACTGCTCCTCTCTGTCCTGATCCACCTCATTCCTCTCAGCTTGATCCTGCATACCACAATCATATCATCTGACAGACCTCCACGTTGTCCTCTCACGGCCCTTGTATCAGCAACCATTCCTATCATCGACCTCTGTATGAGCACGTAATCAATCAGGCTTCTTTCAACACGATCCCCGTTCCCTCTATGCCATGTATATTTATGTGCATCTTCGTGTTTGAAATATGAGCTACAAATGCACAACCTCCTCTCCTGACACATATCCTTTAGATGCTTCCCATTATCATTTTCTCTTGGTACTCCATAACCTATTATGTCATCTTCAGGACCATTGCCTACTCTTCCATTCATATCTTCCATTACAGTCATTTTATAGCTTTGGGGCATTTCTCCCACTGCTTCATCCAGCTCATCCCAAAACCTGTCTTTCTCTCTCTCACTCATGTCCTCACACGGTGCATACACTACAATCACCCTGACTTTCACCTCAAACTTGAACTTATACATACACCTCAAGCTGACACATTTGTAGTCTCTCATTCCACTCTGCTATATCTCATTTGTCAGTAAAGCAACTCCTTCCTTGCATCTTCCTCGCCTGTTCATTCGCAATCTTACACATTTCACACCCTTCCACTCCTCCACTTCACACCCTTTCGTCTTCGTTTCACACAATGCCATCATGGCATATCTCGTGCTTTTGAACACATTCACCACTTCCACTCTTTTGCTCTCCTCATTTACACCTCTTACATTTCACATGGTCATGCGAATTGGCCAATTTGGTTGGGGCCCTGGGCAGGTATTGGATCCTCTGAGGCTCTATGAAACGACTGTTATGATTTAAGTGATTTTTGGATAGGGGAATCTGGGGGACACTTAACCCTGCCAAAAACCCTGGTTATATGGTTACCACCCAGCATAGAAAATGGTTTTCTGGGTACAGGAAACCATTTGGCTTGTCACTAAGTATAGAGATCATCTCTACATTGAGTGAGTGGATGATGAGCTCCCCTGTCCACCACTAAGTGATTCCCATAACCAAAATAAACCTAAAACCACTGAAAGGGTTAATATGCTGTACTGCAATTATGTACAGAATATTAATCTTGTAATTACAACTAGTCATGTAATAAAACAAGTGCCATACTGCGAAGAATGCAAAACTGTAAATTAGAAATGTATAGCATTATGAACATAACTAATATTCAGTTTTAATACTAGTATGTTAGTAATTTTGTAGACTGTAATTTAGTCTCCTAGTCGTGTTATGTTATAAAACAAATGTATGTGTTTTTTATTGCAATTTACTTCACATTACATAAAAGTCTTACATTACACCGTTAAATATAAGTTTGGAGTTTTTTGACAATAAAAATTTACTTGAGATCACTTAAGAAACCTACCACATGTTGTGAACACTGATAGCATTACGTAAACTTGAAAACGTGTGACTGTATGGAATGACTAAAAGTGGTCCTTTATCGGAAGCAAAAAATTGAGAGGCTTATTATGTCTTGAAGCTTCAGTCCAAATGGATAAGATTTTTGGTGTATGATGACTGCGCTGAAGCTGCTGCTGCTGCTGCAACAGCAGTGAGGCTCGGGTGGCTGCAGAGATTGTGCCACAGTGGGATGTAGGGGGTAGACTGCTACTGTAGGGAGGAGTCCAGGAAGGAGGTGGAGGAGGCCAGCATTTTGAGGTTGGTACTGAGGTTAGCCAGACCCGGAGACACACTGAGCCGGGTTAGTGTCACACTGGGCCACACAGAGCATCATCATCATCATCAGCAGCATGGGTCTTCTTGGAGGCAGGATTGGCAGCCATGGGAGAGGTACCTGGGAAGGCTGCGTGCACAGTATCTTGGGTGGTGGTGGCACCGGGGACAGAATACTGGAGCTGAAAAAAATTGGAAAAATGGTACGTATATGGTGGACAGCCCACCCAGGGCTTGGTCTTCAAGTCCCCTTCCAGCCTACTCTTCCCTGCTAATACAGTACTTCTAGTTGGACCAACAAATAAAACAATGAATAGAAAACCATGTACCTTTACAGTAAGACTTCACTGTAACGGACTAATTGGGGCCCAAACCAGTCCGAGAAATGCGAAATTCCAATAAAAGCGACATCCGGACTTACCCCTGCTAATCCGGACTTTTTCCGATATATCAGACGTTAGTCCGGATTGCATCAGTGGTTTTCACCACCATTGCAGTATTGTACTGTGTTACACCTTCACTACATTAATCAAATGGCATAGTAATACTGTACTGTGCACTGAAAAACATGTCTTTTACTTGTCTTATTGTGGTGAACATAACTGAAGTGGTCAGGCAGTCCGGACTGCTTTCTGGCTTTATCGGACTTTTTCCGATATATAGGAGTTTAGTGCAGTAGCTCCTCGAGTCCGATAAAAGCGAATTCCGGTCTATTGAAGTCCTTTATATCGAGGTTTTACTGTATTTAAGAAGGGAGGGGGGTGAGTATCTGAGGCTCAGGGTGTCTACTCTTGTGACATTGTCACCCTCACTGTCACTGCTGAGGTCTCCTGGAGGTACCTTAAAGCGACAGCTCTCGAGACCATAATGAACAGGTGGGTACTGTTATGATGCTAAAATGGACCACAGGATGCGAGGTACAACATGTGTTCTCGCAGCAGTATGGAGGAGAAGTGTCTGGCCAGCTGTCTGCCATTTTGAATCTGGGTCAGTTGCCAGCCACCTGCCTCCTTGTGACTGACTCGAATTGTCCAGCCCGATACTCGTAGTAATGGCGGGAAGTCCGTTTTTGGCTTGGAATCATACAGCCAATTCGCATGTTGAGAAGTTTGATTCACAGATTTTGCATTCAATATAAATAAGCATTTTCTGGGTTGACCTTGCATTGTAAGCAATTCACACTGTGTGAGTTCGCATTGTGTGGGGGTGCACTGTCTTTTGTCTTCCCATGCACTTTTGTTCTTTTTCTTTTTTCCATCACAGTAAATGAGTGTGGCCCATTTAACTGGACAGACTGTTGCTAGTTCTCCTACAAGTATTTTTTCCTTGCTTTCTGTACCCTACCTCACTCCATCTTAAGGTGGAAAGAGAGGTCTGGATGATGATGATGATGGTAAATTTGTTTGAAGAGTATAATCAGAACTAATGAACTCCCTAATCCTTCCCTATTTACCATTTCAGCGGGGAGGTCCAGCCTAGGCTGAAGCTGCTACACAGTGTAATTAGTGTACATAAAATGGTTACTTTACATCTATTTTAAGTCATTACATATTACATTTGGTTATGTAATAAAACAGTAAAAATTGATAATAGTTGTATGATTTATCATTCAGTGTGATTCCACAGGCTTCAATACCTTGGTGAGTCAAATGAGTGTTTGGCCCATTTCATTGGGGATTCTGTTGATAGTTCTCCTTCTGTTAGTTTTTTCTTGTTCTCTGGCTTCCTCACACCATTTTTGTATCTTAAAAGAGGTCAATATGATGATGATGATAAGTTATTGTATTTAGGACTGCTGAGAAGAAAACCTTTATGTGGTGACTGATATAGTCAGGCAGCTCAACTGTCTGATTATGCAAGTGTCCCCTGACTCTCTCCCTATCCCCCAGCAGGAGGATGCTGGGCTGCAAGAGATCAACTTAAGTCTGCAATACATAGGTAAACAGCATATCCATCCATTCATCATCCAATCGTACATTGCCCCATGAGGAGCGTAGGAGCCCGGGGCTTGGCAAGTTAAAATTAGTCAGAGAACAACCTCCTGAACTATGCCACATATTCAAGGAACACTTTGTACAGTACTGCGTCTTTTCCTGGCTGTTACATAATTTCTCCCACACAAATATGTGCCAAGAGTAAGTGGGAAAGAAAACAGGAAAAAGGAGTGGTTTAATAGAAATTGTATGACAGCAAAAAAGGAGAGGGACATGGCATGGAACAAATGGAGAAAGAGAGGTAATAACAGAACCAAGGAAGAATATAAAAGAACTAGAAATGAATATACAAGAATATGTAGAAAGGAAGAAAGGAACTTTGAAAAAGGTATAATTGACAAATGTAAGGATGAACCCAAATTGTTTTATAGATTTGTCAATGGCAAATTGAAACAAATGGAAGGAATCACCAAACTGAAAGTAGTGGGAGAGGTCAACAAGGATGCAGTAATGCAAGCTGAAATAATGAACAAATGTTTCCAATCGGTTTTCATTAAGGAAAGGGAGTTTGTGGAGGGGGAGGGAGTGATTAAAAATGTAGTGATAAAAGTGGAAGTGCAGGAAGTGTATAAATTACTGGAAACTCAAGATGTAAGGAAAGCCCCAGGACTGGATGGAATCTCTAACTGGGTACTGAAGGAATGCAGAGAACAACTGGCAGATAAGATTCACAATTTAATTGTGTGTTCTTTGGAAGAGGGGAAAGTGCCTCGGGAATGGAAGAGGGCAAATGTGGTACCAATTTATGAGGGAGGAAACAAGGAAGAACCCCTGAACTATAGACCAGTGTCCCTAACCGGCATGGTTGTGAAATTGTGTGAGAGAATCCTGAAAGATAGATGGGTAAAATATCTGGAAGAGATGAATATTTTGACTGAAAGTCAGTTTGGCTTCAGAAGTGGAAAGTCATGTGTTTCCAGCTTGTTGAGCTATTACTCAGGAGCGACTGACGTGCTACAGGAGAGAGACGGTTGGGTGGATCGTGTGTATTTAGGTCTGGAGGAGGCCTTCGACAAGGTACCCCATAAGAGACTAATATGGAAATTAAGAGTGTATTGGAGGACTGAAGGGAAGCCTCCTGGAATGGGTGAGAGACTTTTTTGGGTGACAGACAAATGAGGACAGTAATAAAGGACAGGACATCTGGATGGAGGGAAATAACAAGTGGTGTCCCATAGGGCTCGGTGTTGGCACCAGTAATGTTCCTGATTTATGAAAATGATATGGTAGATGGAGTGAACAGTTACACAAGTATGTTTGCTGATGATGCAAAGATCTTGGGAAAGGTAGAGGTTGAAGAGGACTGTAAAATGCTGCAGGAGGATCTGGATAGGATACATGACTGGAGCTGGATGTGGGAAATGCAATTCAACACAAAAACATGTAAAATATTGGAAATGGGTAAAAGTACCAAGAGGCCATCATTGAATTATTTGATGGGTCATAAACCAATTAGAAAAGCGACAGAAGAGAAAGATCTGGGAGTGCTGGTCCAGGATAGTTTGTTACCTGAAAAACACACAAGACAGTTCGAGAGACATATAAACTCTTGACCAATATAAGAGTGGCATTTCATTACATGGATGAGATGATGAAAAAATTGATAGTGGCCATGATCCGCCCCAGGTTAGAATATGCAGCAGTAGTGTGGTGCCCACACAAAAAGAAAGATATAACCAAGATTGAGAGAATACAGAGAACAGCAACCAAGATGGTCCCCAGTCTGGCAGATTTGTCGTACAGAGAGAGGCTGGAAAGGCTGGATTTGCCTTCCTTAGAGGAAAGAAGAGAGAGAGAGAGGCGACATGATTGCAGTGTTCAGGACCATGATGGGAGTAGATAAAACTGACCGAGCTGTTTGTGTGGGATGAGGGGTAACAAGAGGACACGGAATGAAACTAAAGAATCCAAGCTGCTTGAAGGGCATTAAGAAATACAGCTTTCCTTATAGGTGCACAGACCTGTGGAATAGCCTGGACAAAGAGATCGTCCAGTCTAAAAACTTAAACGAGTTTAAAGCAAAATTTGACTTATTGAGAAACAAAGACAGGACCCCACGAGCGTATCTCATTTCACAATTAGGTAAATATAAATATGAAGCCACATGTCCTTGTTCACACTTTCTTGTTCTCAGTTCCATTGTTAGCTCCTTCAGTATGATGACACATTTGTCTGTTTTCTTGCTTTCTAAACAATATTATTCAGCACAGAACAGCCACCTGTTGATAAAGGTGTTAATCTATCTATCTATTGCCAGACGCCTCAATCCCGAACGGGGTGGCCACAAACAAATCGCCTCCATGTCACTCTGTCCCCTGCCATTTCAGTTTAAAAAATCTCCATTTAGCTGAATACTGTACAATCACCTTGGAATGACAAGACTCAAACACAAAACTACATTATATTAAAGGGGTTAAATATACTGTATATAAAAATATCGAACATCTCAGTTGGCCTAGAGAAAGTGGGTGTCAAATTGTTATTACTTTGTAAAGTGAATGGCCAAAACTCCTAGAACTTCACAAACGGCCTCTCCCAAGGATCTGTTTTGTCCCTTACACTCTTTAACCTATACATGCACGACATACCCATTTCCCACAGATACACCTAGCTTCCTATGCAGACGACATAACACTTACATGTACACACCAAAATGCAACCACAGCCACACACATCCTCCCACCTTACCTCAACACACTACAGAAATAGTTCACCACTAACAGGCTCAAAATAGCCTAAGCCAAATCTACAATGACCCTTCTCACAAACTGGACAACAGAACACAATCACATTTCACACCTCACCATAAACAACACTCCCCTACCACACACACACACACACACACTAAAAATCCTTGGTGTAACATACAATACATCAATGTAATTTAAACAACACATCACAAACATCAAAAATAAATTAACACCAAGACTCAATGCCTTGAGGTCACTTGCCCATACAACATTTGGAGACTCAATGCCTTGAGGTCACTTGCCCATACAACATTTGGTCACAACAAAAAAAACCACCACCACAGTATACAAACAATATATATGTTCAGTGATGAATTATGCAAGCCCTGCTTGGGCTCCTAACCTCACTAAAACACACTACAACACTCTACAGATCATACAAAACAAGGCCTTAAAAATAATCACAAGCTGCACAGCTACTACCCCTGCAGACCACCTACACCAAGAAACTAAAGTCCTCAAAGTCAAGGATCATCAAGACATGATAGGCACCCAAATTCTCACTGCAGCCTCCACAAACCCACAAAATCCACTACACTACATGGCAGCACATCCACACACACCAAGGAACATCAAAACAACTCCCAGCACATATCATACACAAATACTATCATCTCTTCCCCCTCGCCTGCCTCAGACCAGCTTCCAGAAGCATATCCATACACAAATCACTTGCCACTCCCTTCAGTCACTTAACCACTAAACTGCGGGGTTCTTCGAGGCGTTTCTTGCTCTTCCTGCCGGCGGTAATTTGCACTTCAACTGACTTTTTAAAAATATTTGCCCAAAATCCGTTTTTGGTCCTAGAGTATTATAATTTTATATGCATATGGCACATACCTTCAGCTTTCTCATGGAATGTTTTTTTTAGCACTCGTCAATTATCGTATGACTTGTTGAGACTTCCGAAGTGGGCTCAGGAAATCTCCACATTTACACTTCCCAACAGCCCTTACTATTTTTACCAATGCCTGATATTATCACCAGAAACACTAATCTAGTATTTCCCAATAGGTTTGATCCCTTGCCACCGACCGTCACAAGAGTGACGGCCCGCGGTTAAGTGGTTATAGACAACACAGCTGCATGCACTGCCTCCTGATATCCACCCTTCTGAATCCTATCTCCCTCGTGAGGACAGGGTCCACCTGGCCAGGCTAAGATGTGGGCATCATCCAGCCCTCTTAAGTTATCAGAAGTGGCTAGATGACTCCATTGCTGACACCTGTCCAAAATATAACACAGCACCTCATACTATTAAGCACATTATGGAAGACTACATTGCACACAATCACCTACGCCAACAGCACAACATACACTCCTTGAGAGCTCTGTGGGAAAGCCCGGTCTCAGCTGTGGCTTTCCTTAGGGACTCGGGGGCTGTTCGGCCAGACTGCGTAGGGAACAACAACTACTACTACTACTGGATTTGCCTCTACATACTGGACTCCATGTAAATGATGAAATGGTAATTGCCATACCCACAGTGTCATCCCTTGTTTTACACAAGTGATAAGGAATGGACACACCCACAAATAATGAAAATTCATGTAATGCAGGCTCCCACAGTCATAAATTAACTATGTAGATGCCTAAAATCCCTTTGTGGCAATCTAAAATATTACCAGACTAGATTCTCTTTGTTTAAATTCCCTTCAATTGGCAGTCTTTGGTTAGCTTTTCATTCTACAATTTTTTTTCTGTCTCCAAATCATACCTCATCCCACCCTAAGGTGTGGAAAAAAAGTCTGGATGATGATGATGATGATGATGTTTAAGTGTATTTTTGGATTAACAACAAATTAAGTTAAATAATTATACCATAAACTATTGTATTGTGATGGTTTACTCATCTGCAAATAGCCAAAACCATGAAATGAGAGAGATGACTATCAGTGGTAAGGAAAGATGACCAGAATATTATTGGAACATATAAAATTGTACCGCAGGTCTTTATTAATCTTTTAAAAACTGACAAATGGACCTACAAAAGGTATATTTACATAGTGCAGTATATCAAATCAGTTTACCTGCATAGACACCCAGTAAAAATTTATGTACAGTATCTATCTTTGGTCAAAATATATGTACATATTATAGTGAGATGCCTTAATCTTCAAGGGCATGACTGCAAACAAATTACCTTGTTACCCTGCCCTCTGCCATCAGGCTATCCTCCCCGCAACTCACACCACATTCACTTGTTGGTACCTCACCACCTCAGCCTTGATCTCCCCCAGACATAATTTATTTATTGTATCAATTTAGAGACAGAAACCTTCACCCTGAAGGGGGTGGACATAAGCCTTCTCCATGTTACTGTCATCTACCATCAGGCTGCACTCCCTCCAACTCTCATTACCTTCATTCCATTCCCTCCAGCTCATCCTTGTCCCCCAATCAAAATACTTTTTATTGTACAATAATGAATGTGCATGAGTTTCAACTGAGAGGCCATGTAGAAGGAAGGAGAGAAGAAAACTGACTAGAAGAATGTGTGAGTAAAGTGGAGTAGCCATCTGGAGAGAATGGAGACTGAGAGATTGAAAGGAGTGTATGTGAGTGAGGTGGAAGAGGGAAACCAAGGATAGTGTGGAGAGATGGGATAGTGTGGCTTATGAGAGAGGGGAATGTAATTTAAAGATAGGACAGCCTGATGGCAAAGGAGCAAGTGATGTGGAGGCAATTTATATGTAGCCAACCCCTCCAGATTAAGGCATCTGGACAGATACATACTGGTAGATACAGAGAGACAGATACATACTGGTTGATATAGATAGACAGATATAAAAGTAACTGAAACATCCACCGTAATACAACAATAACATAATTACCATCCATCCATCATCCAATCCTATGTCGCCCCACAGAGGAGCGTAGGAGCCCAGGAACAATAATAATAATCTGATCATACAAGTTTACAAGACCAATCCCACAGTTTGTTATAATAAAAGAGTACAATATGAATATTTATCTATTAATCTCTCTAACTATTTATCTATAGCCAGATGCCTTCATCCTGGAAGGGGAGGCCACCATCAGGCTGCCCTTCCTCCAATACATGCCACCCTTAACACAGAACAAGTGACCAGCTCATTATAAATAAAGGGGTTCAATAGAAAAGTGTTATACAAAAAATAAATTACCAATTCCCACATGATCTGACCACTAAGCCTAGAAAACAATTTGGGTTATCGGCATGTGGATGCCAGCTTGCAGTGGCATCAACATAACTGGTTGGCTC
>JAGKTI010040227.1:0-10438 GCA_018397915.1 Birgus latro
ATACCCTTCCCTCTTCTTCTCCAGAGTCAGAACCACTGTCTTCCTCTTCTCAGGAGGCAGGGCCATCATCACACATGATGAAGAAGGTAAAAGAGTAGCATCAGACCCTGCAGGAGGCAGGGTATCACCACAAAAGCAATCACTTTGGCCGCCACTGTCGGAGCGTGTTTACCAGCCAGGAGCAGAGCGGGAAATGGGATGGACAGACAGGTGCCACACGCGTAAACACAGCCGATCGGCGCGCACGGGAAATTCAAACTGACGCGGTCCAAAAAAATCAGATTTTTTCCAGATTTTTTCAAATTTTTGGGCATTTTGGAGGGTGGACAGCCCACAATGTCCGAATAGTGAGGGATCCGAATAATGGGCGTCCCAATAATAGAGGGAATACTGTATACAGTATATGTAGAAACAAACACACAGGTATCTTCCTAAGGTTTGATGAATCCATAGGTGAAAAATTGAACCATCTGAAACATGCACTAGTTGAGATAGGGTTTTCGTTGTATATTGCCAGTTGTAAATTTTTTTCTGAAGGAACTAGGAAGACAACTGTTTCTTTGACTGTATGTACAAACCCTTCCAATATCTTGAACTGAATCAACAGTCTGGCAGGAGCCTGAACAAACTAAAGAAAACCTCACTCATATTCAAGGACTTAAATACAGTAGTAATAATGCACTAATGACCAAGTAATGACCATCCCTTTCAACTTACTCTCCTTAACAGCCCCATCGGCATCCTTGGACTGATCCTTTGCTGACTGGGTCAGTTCTGTCTGCATTTTTGGTGCACATCCCTCCAGTGCTAACTTCTGCTGCTCAGTCGTCATGTCCTCACTCATCTTGGGCACCTTGTACTCCTCCACGTGATCTACTCGAATGGTTCGCCCAGCAAGCTGATCAAGGAGTATACAAAAAAGTCATAATACATTGCCTTTTTTACCATCATCATCACTGTCATCATCATCACACATTCTGTCATCCTAGGCATCTTGAACTCCTCCATATGGTCCATCTGAATGGTTCACCCAGTAAACTAGTCAAAGAGTACTGGGTATAAATGGTAATTTATCATATGTTACCTTTTTTTCATCATCATCAACATCATCATCATGTTTTCTGTCACCTTGTACTCCTGTACTGGCCCAGTCAAATGGCTAACCCAGTGAATCATTGGGATAAGTCACTTTTTCTGACGTTTTTTACAATGAGAAAGAGAAGGATGGTAATCAAAAGAAGAAAGCACACCAAAATACTCACTTAGCAAAGAGAATATAGTACAGAGGTGTTACAGTGGCCTTGAAAACCTTAATCCACATGACAACTGTTGCAACGAACATGCACACACAAATGGTGTCTTCATTTTTTCCCCAGGATGCCAATAATTCTTTGCAGATTGCTGAATATTCCTATTTTTATTTGTATTTTTTCCTGGATTGATTTTAGTGTGGTTTTTACTGAGATATGAACAATGTGACAAGATTTTTCCACTAACTTTCCCCCCACATCAAGCTGAATTCCTCACATTTTTAACTGATACAGTAGATTAAGTGAACATGAAGCAATGTGCCAAGTGTTTTATGACCAATCAGGTGGGGTCTTCTTGTGAATATTGTATAACAGACAGACAGAATTCATACCATTTTCAAGCATACTGTAGACAGGACAGACACATCCCAACATTTTTTGTGCATACGGTAGAACTGACAGATAGAATTCACACCTTTCTAGGAAACTGGGGGGAGGGGGGGGAATCCTAACTATTTTGTGGATACTGTAAAAAAAAAAAATGAATAAAAAATATATTCCTACCTTAATTCCATTGAAATTGTCCACAGCAAGGATGGTGGAGCGCTGATCCTCGTAACAAAGGAAGGCAAACCCCTTACTCTTGCCTGTCTGCTTGTCTCGTACCAGGTTGATGTTGACTATCTGTTGGCCAGGAAGTACAGGCAATTACTTAGGCCCTTCACTGTGGTTGATCAGGTATTTAGATAGGACTTTTTGGAGCCTGGATTTCAGGGGCTTGAATGATAAGTGAATGGGAGTATGGCTCATTCAACTGGGCAAACTCTGGTTACATTCTCATTTGATCAAGTTTTCTTTTCTGACTCTCTGGACCCTACCTCACCCTACCTTGAGGTGGGAAAGGAGGTCTGAATGATGATGATGATGAATTGTCTAACTGAAAGAACTGAAGAGATCACATATAGCTTTCATATAAGTAGCTCTGACATAACTCCAAATGTGCCAAACTCAACAAACCAAGAACGGTGCCTGTGGAGTTCCAAATAAAAAAAAATGGCTTTCAACAATTTTTTTTCACCTATAGTGCCTTCAAAGCTCCTCAATGAAGCAGTGTTTCAAAAATAACATAAGAAAGCATCATGTGTACAAAATTCCATACTCTACTCTTCTTTTTCTCCATTACGATTTTGGTGCATTTATTTTCTCTTAATTTTAGTGGCATTTGTTTTCTGTTTCATTTATGGTGCATCTGTATTCTCTGTTTAAATTTTGGTGCATCCATTTTCTCTTTCAATTCTGATGCATTTGTTTTCTCTACATCATTTTCTCTATACGACTTTGGTGCATTTGTTTTCACTTTCTATTCTGGTGCAGTGGGAAATACCTCACAGAACTCGTCATATACTCCTGCACAACAAGAAGTCTCCCTTAAACTAAATAACATCATCCGGAAGTACAACTATGAGCATACATTCGCTGTCACTTCTCTGCTGACTGTAACAGTAGAAGGTGTTGTGTGAATTAATTTTACATGACAACAATATGAAGCTGACAACAAAAGTGTAAGAGAAAGATAATTGCTGCTTTGGGGAGGAATACCAAAAATGAAGAGCAGGAAACAATACTGGCAGAAGACTGCTAGCAAACTTTGCTGACAGATATACAGTTAGCATCAAAAGTTTTATTGCCTCTCCTGATTTTCTGTTCATGGACCCTGAAAATCAGTCTAGTGAGTCCAAGGCACCAGACCATCATGACTTCATTCACCCACACATCAACAGTCGCAGCACATCCTACCTACCTACCTACCTATGTGCAGTATTGCCAGAAGCCTTAATCCTGTAAAGGGGCATGTCATCCTGTCCTCTGCCATTTGGCACCCTTCCTCTACCTTGCATCTGCTCTTTTTCACAAACAAGATCTGCTCCACCTTAAACAGGCTCCTTATGGATGTTGTTAATAGCATTCCCAAGAAAGTATGAAGTACCTATGGACTGCAAGGTCATTGAGATGACCAACTTTTGCTTGTAACTCCTTGTGAGTCTCTCACCTCACCATACTGTGAGAAAACACAGATAATGTCTCCCTCGCTGAGTTCATAATTGAGCCCGCCAATGAAAATCCAGGCACTGTCTCGGTATTGCTGATGCCACGAGTGTTTGAAGCTCACACCAAGCTCAAGTTCCCTCTCATTCAGCTTCTGGATGTTCTTCACATTTCTGGGTGAAGGGAGACGTGGTGAAACACGGGAAAGGAGAATAATACGATGAGAGACTAACAGTGCTAAGCTGGGATTAGACAGCTGCACTGTTAAAGTAAATAAAAAGTATCATGCCACTAGGGTTAGTTCGTTATGGAAATAAGCAAATTCTTCAGAGTACACAACATCCTACACTGTGTCACAATAGCCTATGTATTTTTTAGTGTACTCGTACTGATAAATATATACCATCCAAATAAGCTGTGGTAAATGTGAAGACAAGTGAGGCACGGATTAATGCTGTTTTATTAAAACCAATATTCTAAACCAAAGTAATTATAGTACTAGATACATAGCAGGCAATAATCACTGAATTTTCAACAAAAGAAATAAAGTTGCCTGAACACAACCCGCGACAGCGGGGTTACTGCCAATCCAACTGACTGAATGCACCAGTGCACCAAATATACTAAAATGTACACAATTTAATTACCATTTCAGCAGATATATATGGTAGTTATCTAGAAAAGCATCACCTAACTGGAGGGGCTTTGCCCCCCACAATTAGCATTGGATGCCTAACTGGGGGGCTTTGCCCCCCAAACACCCCAATGATTACTACCTAAGAGTGTGTAAACTAAAGTGTCTATCTATCTATCTATTGCCAGACACCATAATCCCGCAAGGGGTGGCCATTTGACTCTGAGCTATTTGTTTTATAGGGAGGGGCACTAACCCTCCACCAACCCACTTGTTGACACGTAGGGAGCATGTATGGTTTGGTTATATGGTTACCACCCAGCATTGTAAATGGTTTCTTGGTTTACAGGAAACCATTTGGCTTGTCACTCAATGTAAAGCCACCTGTAAAAGAAAGAAAAGCAATAAGAAGTGACAGGAAAGATGGGAGAAATAGGAAGAGAGGAGGGCAGGCTCAGAAAGAGAAAGATAAAGGCTGAGGAAGAAGTAGGCAGCAGTACATCAAGTGAGTGGAACTTGCACCACAACAGTATTGTGCATTATGAGTGTTTATTAATCCTGGTGCAGTTACCACATGACAATGCGATGGCAAAGATTGGTGTGGTCATAAAGCAAATCTTTATATACATCACACGAGACATCCATTAAAATATGATACACATTAGTAAAACGGCGCTTGGCAATTAAATTAAATCGTTTCATATGCTATAAAATACCATATAAGATACAAGGAGTATTATGCATAATAATGGAACCAGCTATTTAAGAACATTTTTATAAACCAACAAATTCAAAAAGTCCAGAATATATATACTGGTACGCTGACCTATAAAAAATAACAACGGATCCTGTCAACACTTCATTCCAATAGAAAATCTGGAAATACTGCATCAATGATGTACATATTTAACTGAATTGCTTACAAGTCACCCTATCCTCTGCCATCATGGTGTCCCATCCCCAACGCACGCTACCTCTCATACACCTCCCTACTCCATCCCTCAACCTCATCCTCAGTCTCCCCTACTCCTCCTCCACCTCACTCACACCCTCCTAGCCAGTCTTCCATTTTCTGCTCTTTCCACATGAAATCAACTCAGTCTTTACTGTCCAAACCACCCCAGCATACCTGCTGACATCACCTCACTCTAGTCTTTGTTTTTGTGATGGGAATATGAAGCTCTCAACAAAATAGCATAATATGGATAGGTAGTCCGTTATGTACGTGTGAGGATGAACGAAAAATATGGAAGGCGGGACACAATACCGTTGACGATTGCTGGTTAATTTTTGCTGATTGCTGTAACGTTATACGTATAGTACTGATACAAGAAATACCCTACAACTACCAAGCATAGTCGTGTCTTATGAACAAAAGAATACAGGCATACAGATGTTAAACCCTTCGTTCAAAACAGGTAAATAAATCATTGTAATCCATATCCACGCCCTGAGACGCGTTCTATATATGGTTACGTAAAATTAATGTTCAAAAATAATTACAGAATTGAAAAAGGCACCATATAATCCTTACGTCAGTGGGTTCATTTTCTGCCCCCTTCAGTCGACATATAATCCCGATTAAGTGACGAAAAACACGAATGAAACTGAAAAATCGAAGGTCGGCTTGTTTATGTTTGAGAAGCGGGTCGGCTAAACGCATAAATTTTCGTTTAGCTAACTGTTGCTATTTTTGTTTGTTTGTTTTATTTTGGTACTAGAATTTCTTTAAAAAACTTGCCTAATGCTAACTTATTAAAACTTTTATGGTTAACGTCTTGAAGATAATAATATGTTTTTGCCACCAAATGCGATGATGTACCCAACTTTAACTTGAGCTGACGGCGCTTATTAAAATTCCAAATCTAATTCCTGTAACATAGGCTGAATAAAATCTAGAGGGGGAAAAAAAATCCGGAGGAAATGTGAGTGAACTTTTATTTATTTACCATGTATGCTTATAATAACCTTATGTTAATTATGAGAGCAACTTACAATTGAGCTCTTAGGTCTAACTACCATTAAAATTACACGCTGTTCTCTATATTGATCAAAATTCCTCAACATTTTCATTCATTCTGCCCTGAAACATTTCTAGTCATTGCTTGATTCCACATCAAATTAAATATATTGTAAACCTAGGGTAGTCCATTTTAATTGACTCTATACAAAGTGAGGATAGCGTGATTGGTTATTTGGTTAATTACAATACGTCCCAAGTGTCACCTGTAATTTATTATAGAAATACAATACTTAAAATCCACAATACGATGCGGAGGTAAAGTCAGCCCAAGTCATCAGCCAGAACTAGCCAGTAGAAGAAGCATTGCATATATCAGTCAAAATGCTGATTAAAGTGAAGGTAATTAGGTGTTTCCAGCCAATTATCTTCATTTGTAGATAAGATTTCACTTTTATTGGTAATGGTAATAGAGTTAAAGCCATTATTAAGGGTAGGACAGAATTTACAAATCATGAGTTGTTTTGCCGAAACGTCTAGGCTGTGGTAGTTTGACAGTTTTGTATAAATTGCTCAGGCCGTTTATTCATTATTATTTATATTTTTGAACATAGGCCTTGTGTTAAAATATAGGAATTCCCAGTCTGGAATTTGAAACTCAGATATTTGCTTGAGAAAAGGTAAACACTTCACTATTTCCATTATTTTTGTTCTGTTGGCTGCTTGTCTCTGTTTACTCCTTCATATTAATTAATATATATATAATTTTTTTTTCTTTTTCAGACCCTGACTGGGAAGGAGGTAAGAACACTCGGATTTTTGTCTTCATGTAATGTTAAAGATTTTGGGCATCACCATAAATACTCAGAATAAACTCCTTCAGCCCTTAACATTTACTTTAGGTGTATTACAAATAAAACTAGCCATGGAGGGAATTAAAATAATATAAAAAGAGACCAAGATCAGGCTAGGCACGCAGAAAACTAACCTAACAATCTAACCTTATCTAACCGTGATTTATCGATAAGTGTAGGTTATTACGTGGGTTTTGATGACAGAGTAACTTCTTTGTCATCAAAATAAGCATCTCTACAAGAATGCATGGTGAGTGAAAAATCTTGGGGAAAATCATAGCTAAAAATATACAGTAGCATGTAGNCTTAAACTCAGCTTTCTCTGTCTTGGCTTAAAATTTCCATCTCTGTGTCTTCAGATCTGCAGAGCTGTAACAAGAGATAATTGCTAGTTATGAGGTGTTATAAAGAGAATTAACCGGCCTGAAAGTTGTGAGTATTGTACTCGCCATGGCGAGTAAATAAATTACACAGCGGGTAAAAATAATTTCTCACGTTGAAGTTTTATATATAAAATTTTAATAAAAAAATTTTCTTTAACCACTACTTCATATTAAGAAACATCATGATAAAAATATATAAAAAAATTATTAATAATCTGGCAACTCTATTAAAAACGGCTTGCCATCATAACAGTCGCTAGACTCTGTCTCTCACTCGCCGAGTGGCTGATGACATAATCAATGTTGCCGTGGTCAGCTGACGAGAAGGAGTAGCATTGCGTGCTTCCAACATGAACTGTATGAATCCCTCGCCGTCAACGTCAGTCTTGTCACCTCCCCGAAAAAAGCATCACAGAGAACATTTCTTCCAAAATGGAAGAAAGAATTTACTTGGCATATATATGATGAAAACAAAAACAAAATGAAATGTTCCATTGGCTTGAAAAATCCAACTGCAGCAGGCAAAACGGATTTCATAACTGAATCTCAGAATTTTAAAAAACAAAACATAGTTTACCATGGAAAGAGCAGGAAGCATATTGAACTGCGTGATGCCAAATTAAATCGCCAAGGTCAAGGAAACATAGACAAGACATTCCCACGTTTAGCAGAAGAAGGAAGAAGATAAGGATTCTGATGATTTGAAGATGAAAATTACCACTGCATACATGCTGGCAAAGGAAGAACTTCCATTCACTAAATTTTTACCCATTATTGAACTAAAAAAAAATAAAATGGTGTGCCCATCACAACCACTTGTGCCAACCATGTGAAAGTTGCGGAACTGGTGCACACGATTGCGTAGACGATGAGGTTCGTTATTTTAAGCAATAAATAAATATGTAATTTGTATACGGTATACAAATTCCATATTTATGTTTATATACAACCATACACATGTGGGCAATTGTGTGCGTGTATGTACCAACGCAAGATTGTGTAAGTAGAATGAGAGAAGAGTACTGGACAAATGTGGGAGCCTGCTTGGAAAAGTTTAAAAGGAATGAGAGAGTGTTTCTGATTGGAGATATGAATGGAAAAGTAGGGAATGAGAAGGTAGATAGAGTGGTAGTAGTAGTAGTTGTTCCTTAGACAGTCTGGCCGAACAGCCCCGAGTCCCTAAGGAAGGCCATGGCAGAGACAGGGCTTTCCCACAGAGCTCTCAAGGAGTGTATGTTGTGTTGTTGGCATAGGCGATTGTGTGCAGTTCAGTCTTCCATGATGTGCTTAATAGTATGGGGTGCTGTGTTACATCCTGGACAGGCGTCAGCGACGGAGTCATCCAGCCCCTTCTGATAACTCAAGAGGGCTGGATGATGCCCACATCTCAGCCTGGCCACGTGGACCCTGTCCTCACGGGAGAGATAGTATTCAGAGGGATGGATATCAGGAGGCCATGCATGCAGCTGTGTGTTGTCTTACTGAATGGAACGGCGAGTGATCTGAGTATGCATATGCTTCTGGAAGCGGGTCTGAGGCGGGCAGGGGGGAAGAGATGATAGTATTTGTGTATGATATCGTGTGCTAGGTGTTGTTTTGATGTTCCTTGGTGTGTGTGGATGTGCTGCCATGTAGTGTAGTGGATGTTGTGGGTTTGTGGAGGCTGCAGCGAGAATTTGGGTGCCTCTCATGTCTAGATGATCCTTGACTTTGAGGACTTTGGTTTCTTGGTGTAGGTGGTCTGTAGGTGTAGTAGCTGTGCTGCCTGTGATTATTTTTAAGGCATTGTTTTGTATGGTCTGAAGAGTGTTGTAATGTGTTTTAGCGAGGTTAGGAGCCCAAGCAGGGCTTGCATAATTCATCACTGAACGTATATATTGTTTGTGTACTGTGGTGGTGGTTTCTTTGTTGTGTCCAAATGCTGTATGGGCAAGTGACTTCAAGGCATTGAGTCTAGGTGTTAATTTTTTTTTGATGTTTGTGATGTGTTGTTTAAATGACATTGATGTATTGTATGTTATACCAAGGATTTTGGGTGTGTCTGTGTTTGGTAGGGGAGTGTTTTCTATGGTGAGGTGTGGAATGTGACTGTGTTCTGCTGTCCGGTTTGTGAGAAGTGTCACTGTAGATTTGGCTGGGGCTATTTTGAGTCTGTCTGTGGTGACCCATTCATGTTGTGTTGAGGTAAGGTTGGAGGATTTGTGTGGCTGTGTTTGTGTTTTGGTGTGTGCATGTAAGTGTTATGTCATCTGCATAGGAAGCTATGTGTATTTGTTGTGTGTGGGGTGTGGGTATGTTATGCATGTATAGGTTGAAGAGTGTAGGAGACAAGACAGATCCTTGGGGGACACCATTTGTGAAGTTTCTGATGTTCAAGGACTGACCAGCAAAAGTTACATGTGCATATCTCCCTGCTAAGTAGTTTGCTAGCCATCTTTTTGTGTTATTGTGCTTGTTTGTGTTGTAATATTTTGTTTGTGAGGTTGTGGTGGGGGATGGAATCAAAAGCTTTACTAATGTCTAGTGTGACAAAGAGTGTTCTATGTGGTGGCCTAGCTGAATTCATGCCATCAAAAACTCTCTGTGTGAGGTCTGTAAGAAGAGTGTTTGTGCAGTATAGTGGCCTAAAGCCATGTTGTGGTGGGGCTAGGGGGGTGTGAGGTGTAACTAGTTGTAGTACCAGTCTTTCAGTGACTTTGGAGGGGGTGCAAAGGAGTGTGATGGTGGCAGTGTAAGGAAGGTAATGTGGGGTCTTTGTTGGGTTTGGGGATAGTGATGATAATGCCATGCTTCCAGATGTTGGATATTATGTTGTGTGAGTAGCTGTAGTTTGATATGTTGGTGAGTGCTTGTATGCAATGTGGTCCAATGTGTTTAAGGTGTATGTTGCTTATGTTGTCTGGTCCACAGGCAGATGAGTGCTTGAGGTTGCTGATGATGTGCTTCGTCTGGTTGTAAGTGAAAGGTGCAAAGTCTGGGTCTGTGGGGAACTGTCTCTTGCATCGGATGATACATCAGTCGTCACGATGAAGGTTTAGATGGCTGACATGTGAAAAGTGATTAATGAGTGTTTACTTGTTTGTTTGAAGGAATGGTGTCTGTTGTTGTGTTGGCAGCATGTGATTGTGTAGTGTTGCTGTTGGAGAGTGTGATGCTGCTGGTGTTTGCTTTGTGATCAAGTGTTTGGAGATAATTATTCCAATTTAGTGTTTGCTGTTCTGATATTTTATTGTTTATTTGAGTGTTGAGTTCTTGTATTTGTTGTATGGTGTCATGCGTTTGTGGTGTTCGGGAGTGTCGTAGTGTGTCCC
>JAGKTI010040228.1:0-10438 GCA_018397915.1 Birgus latro
AATCCAACCTGATTTTTCCCGCTGCAGGGGGTCACCTTGATGTGGTGGCGGGGCTTGAAGAGTGGTTGGTGGTGCCACCTGCTTTGAAGGTGTGCCTACCTTTGTAGGGTTCGGCATTTGTTGGCCTCGGGGACCAAGCACCCCCTACATCACTGATGGAGGAGGCCTGCTAGTGATGCTAGTCCTGCCCCTTTGCTATCTAGGGCGGGACTGTTGCCTCGCTACGTGTTTGCCGTGCGTGGCGTCCCGTAATCCTGGGAGACGGGAGTCCTGGGGGTTGAGTGATGCGCCCTGCAGCTAGCAACGCACCTCTTTGGTCCCTTATTCCGGCTAGATGGGCGCCCTGGTTGGTCCCGACCAGGTTAATCAGCTGGTCATACGTTGACTAGGGTCAAGTGGGCACTGGGGAGCCTGGTGGCTCCTATCCTCCTGGGGTCAGCCTTGCCCTGACCCCCCAGTGGTTACCCACTAACCTAACATGGCTGATTTTCCAACCCATTTCGATACTCGTGTGGCCGGTGGCCGGGCCCACGAGTCCCTCACAACCGGCCACGTAGTTGCTCCTGCCAACCCTGTACTACATAAGGGCAACAAGGGGAAGGAGCGCTTTCAAGGGACCGGCACTCAGCCCTCCAAGAAAGCTCTCTCCAGTGAGACGATGCCTGGCTTCTTTGTACATGACAAATATAGGAAATTCCTAGTTCTGAAGTTGGCCAATGATTCCTCTTTCAGGGACCAAAACGCATTTAAGGTTCACCGTGACCTGGTCAAGACTTGTGGGTCATCCCCAAAGGTTGTTCCACAGGCAGATGGGTCACTCCTTATAGAGACCAGGGATGCAGACCAAAGTGCCTGCATTCAAGCCATCAAATGTTTTGCCTCCTGCATGGTCAGTCACCAGCCATTCCACACTGAACCAGACTCGGGGAGGTTTCTCCAAGGAGTTCCTTAGGTACTCAAAGGGGGACCTCCTGGATGGGCTGAAAGACCAAGGAGTTGTGATGGTGGAGAGAATAGAGAAAAAGGTAAATGGACTGTTGACAGACACACCCTCACTGACTGTCACCTTTGATTGGTTGACATTGCCTGGTATCATGGAGGCAGCTTATTACCACCTTCGGGTTAAGGCGTATGTACCAAGACCTAGGCGGTGCTATCATTGCCAGAGATTTGGGCATGTCAGCAGGTCCTGTCCTAGGAATATTCAAGGCCTCCCACAGGTGTGTGTTCATTATGGTCATAATTCACATGGTGAGATGGACTGGCTGAATCCCCCCTCCTGTATCAACTGTCGTGGTGCACACCCAGCTTCATCAACCCAGTGTGACCAATATAAGTTTGAGAGTGAAGTCCTGTCCGTTCGAACCCGTGAGA
The DNA here is from genome assembly GCA_018397915.1 of Birgus latro. Classification (NCBI taxonomy): domain Eukaryota; kingdom Metazoa; phylum Arthropoda; class Malacostraca; order Decapoda; family Coenobitidae; genus Birgus; species Birgus latro. Next base: position 1,375 of record JAGKTI010040228.1, read on the forward strand.
AGGTTTCTTTTGCAGAGGCAAAAGAAAGGGTCAGAGGGATGTTTATCCGCTCTGGGGTCACCTTTGCTTCAGCACTCTCATGTCGTAAGGAGGTCCCACTGCACAAGGAAAATACACGTCATGCTGCCCCACCTGCTTTTGGGGTAATCAGTCATCACAGACATCCCGGTTGGGAGATGCTACTGTGACGGTAACACACGGAAGAGGCCCCATTCCCCAGTACCCACTCCTTCAACTCGTGCTATGCATTATGCTGTCCCCGAGGTTAGTACTGTTTGTGCGAATGATGATTACCTGACCGCTACTCCGACTGTTTCCATCTCCACTTCGGTGGCTGACTGCTTGCACACTTCTATGGTGGTGGCAGATGTCCACGTTAACCAAACTCCTTCTCCCATCTTACCCAGTTAGCCCGAGGCCTCATCTGTACCTGGCAAACGTCATTGTTGTTCTTCAGAGTCTTCTGATCATGAAGACTGGACACCTGAGGTCTCAGTTATTGACACTTCTGTCGACACCCCTCCTGTTCTCTCTACCCAGCAGGCAGAGGGATCTAGCCAAGTGACATCTGAAGCCGATGGTTCACCTCTGGTCCCGTCCTCACCTGGGGATGTTGTTAGACAGCTCGTAGGCGCTTCAGATCTGAAGCATGGGATGGCCTCCTCAAATGATTCGAGTCCTTCCACTTCAAGGGCTTCTGATGGGAGCATTGACCATCCTACACCTTTAAAGGTGGCCCCCAAGCAGCCTTCCAAACAAACTGGTATGGCCACTGCAAGAAAGAGTGTGGTAAAACTAACTTCCTGATCCTCATGTTTACCTTCGGATGCTAGACAGAGGGTGCAGGCTTCTGGTGCTTGTCAGGCTCCTCCAAAGGGCTCTCATAAGCATCAATCCAAACCCGCTGGGGGGGGGGGCAAGGTTGTCCCGCCCTTAAGGTTCCCAGTGTCCAGAACTCTGGATTGGAAGTAACCCGATAAAATACCACTCCATTATGGGATCTATAATTCAATGGAATTGTCGTAGCTTACGTGCTAGTTGGGAGGAATTGCGTTGTCTTATTACCAGCTATTCCCCAATATGCACTTGCGTCCAGGAGACCATGGTTGGGGATGCTGCTCCTTCCAGTCCTCCTGGTTACCACGTATTTTATTCTGATCCTCTTGCTGGCCAAGGTCATCGTGGTGGCTCTGCTCTCTTAGTTCGCTGTGATGACCCATCACTTGTGTGAGTCTTTCAGCTCCACTGCAGGCTGTTGCCATACAGATTTTCCTTCACTGTCAGTATACATTGTGTAGTCTTTATCTCCCTCCAAGTGTTTCTGTTGAGATGGTAGATCTTGTTTGCCTTGTTCTTGACCTTCCATCCCCCTTATCCCCCTTTCTTTTACTGGGCGATCTGAATGGTCGTCACCCACTGTAAGGTAAAAGTATGGCCAACCCTAGAGGTGCTACGCTGGCTTCTTTGGTGGAGGATGAAGAGTTGGGGGTCTTGAATTCTGGTGAAATGACATACTTTCATAGTCAGACTGGTGTTTTCACAACCATTGATTTGTCACTGTGTTCAGCCACTGCTGTTTTGGATTTTAAGTGGGGTGTGTTGCCAGATTTGCATGGCAGTGATCACTTCCCAATTCTTTTAACTTCTGCTGAGTGTGAGCCACAATGACGTCTTCCTCGCTGGCACCTGGATAATGCGAACTGGCCACTTTTCAGGGAATTATGTTCCAATGATCGCACTGTGGACAGTTTTCGGAGTACTGATGAGGCAGTGGCATATATAACTAGTGTAATGCACTCAGCAGCTCTTTTATCTATTCCTAAGAGTTCTGGTCGATTTCCAAAACATCTGGTTCCCTGGTGGACCCCTGAATGCACGTCTGCAGTGAGAGCCAAACGGGTCACCTTCTCTAGGCTTCGCCACCATTGTGGGGACATTCATTATTTGCTGGCTTTTTGCAGGGCACGTGCACATGCACGACGTGTATTGAAGGAGGCCAGACGTGCTTCATGGTGGGAGTACGTTTCCTCCCTTCAATTGAGGACTTCTGTCTCCCAAGTGTGGAACGGGGTCAGAAAGATTTCTGCCAAATTTTCTGTTCCTTCCCCTCCTGTTTCATTAGATGCTGACGGGGCTGTGACTGACGCCTTTGCTGTTGTGGAAGCATTTGCCCAGCATTTTGCTGGTGTGTCTAAAAAGGACACAGATTCGCCTTCAGCATGCCAACGTCAGCGCTTGGAAGCCTGTAGCCTCAGCTTCACATCTTCAGGCGGAGAGTCTTGCAATATCCCCTTTTCTATTTTTGAGCTTCGGGCAGCTTTGTCACACTGTCATGATTCGTCTCCTGGGTGTGATGATATTCCATATGCTTTCTTTAAGCCATATGTCTGATGAATCCCTTTGCTTTTTACTGTCGCTGTACAATAGAATTTGGTGTAATGGCGAGTGTCCATCTTCTTGGGGTGTTGCTGTTGTTATCCCCATCCCTAAGCCTGGCAAGGATCATCTGCAGGCTACAGATTATCGTCCCATCTCTCTGATCTCTTGTGTTTGCAAGGTGTTGGAGAAGATGGTAAATCGCCGGCTCATGTGGTATTTGGAGAGGGTCAGTTACTTATCGGCAGTCCAGTATGGGTTTCGTAAAATGCGATCTACCACTGATGCCCTACTGTCGTTGGAATCTTCTGTCTGTGAGGCTATCTCCACTAACCAACACCAAGTTACTCTCTTCTTCGACCTGGAGAAGGCATACGAGACTGCCTGGCGTCACGGCACTTTACTTTCACTTCATGAGTTTGGTCTTCATGGGAGCTTGGCTATTTTATTCAGCAATTTTTATCTAATCATTTTCTAAGGGTTCGAGTGGGAGGAGTGCTATCTAATGCTCGTGCACTTGAAGATGGAGTACCACAGGGGAGTACCCTTAGTGTTACTTTGTTTGCTGTGGCCATCAACAGTGTAATAAGTGTACTTCCCGATGGTGTGCGAGGCTCATTATATGTAGATGACCTCTCAATTTCCTTCACTGCATCTAGGATGTCTCTGATAGAGAGGAAGTTGCAACTCGCTCTTAATAGAATTTTTGAGTGGGCCGAGTCTCGTGGCTTCCGTTTTTCATAAAAAAAAATGATGGCTATTCATTTCTGTTGTCTTTGGGGGTCCACCCAGACCCTGACTTGTATCTTTATGGTCGAAAGATATCCTGTGTCGAAGAGACTCTGTTTTGGGGTCATCTGTTTGATAGATGACTAACCTGGGATCCTCATATTTGTTTCGTGAAGGCAACTTGTCTTAAGGCTCTGAGTCTTCTGAGGATTTTGGTACATACTTCCTGGGGTGCTGATCGTCAGACGCTCCTCCTCTTGCATAGATCTCTTATCCTGTCAAGTCTTGAATATGGGTGTGAAGTCTACTCCTCTGCAACTGATGCCCATCTCCGGATACTGGATTCTGTGCATCATGCTGGTATACGATTGGCAACTGGGGCAGTCACATCATCCCCGATTTCGAGTTTGTTGGTGGATGCTGATGCCATCCCTTTGGCTTTGCATCGCCAGTCATTGATGATTAACGTCTTCACTGCCTCCCAGACTGTTTCTTGTGCCATTGTTTCTCAGGATTCCCAGTCATCTGTTTATGACTCCCGTCCTAGTTTCCCGAAGCCCTTTGGTTACAGGGTCCGATCTGTTATGTTAGCCCTTTCTGTTCCAAGACTGGCAGTCTGTCCACATCGGATCCCGAGGGTGGGTTTCTGGCTACTACCTCGTGTAACATTCTATAGGTCCATCATTGGAAAAAAGGACTTATTTCCCTCTCAGGTGTCCCTCTCTCTCTTTTTAGAGCATGCCTCCAGTCATGAGGGTTCTATCCCTATCTATACTGATGGATCTAAGACTGATACTGGAGTAGGCTTTGGTGGTGTCTTCCCTTCCTTCAGTAGACGGGGTAGCCCTCCCGGTGTTGCTTCAGTGTATACGGCAGAACTGACTGCAATTCTATTTGCTCTCCAAATTATTTTTACTCTCTCCCAATCTGCTTTTGTGATTTTTAGTGACTCCCATAGCGCTATCTCTGCACAAGGGTCTTTTAATGCATCCCATCCACTGGTTTTATTACTTTTAGAATGGCTTGTTTGCCTTGGTCGTCGTGACCATTGTGTAGACTTCTGTTGGGTTCCCGCACATGCTGGCGTGATGGGCAATGAGAAGGCAGATACTCTATCTAAAGCTGCATCACCTCAACGGCCACTTACCGACTACCCGGTTCCCGCTTCTGATGTAACACCTTTCTTGCGATACGCGATTCGTATGTGTTGGCAGAGACAGTGGTACGGTGTTGCTCATAATAAGCTAAAAGAAATTTTTCAGAAAGTGACTGTGCCGAGGGTTGTCCTCTCCATGCCTCGGCAGTTGGAGGTGGCTCTTACCAGGCTTCGCATTGGGCACTATGAGATTACACATGGGTTCTTGATGAGTGGTGGGACTCAACCGTACTGTGATGATTGCCTTATTCCCCTTACTGTCCATCACTTGCTGGTCGAGTGTCCAGGTCTGGGGGACCTACGTCAGAGATTCCTCCGTAGACATAAGGGGGAAGATGGTGCCTTCTGTCTGTCTTCGATGCTTGGCGGAGCCTCCAGCGATTTTATTGATGTTTTTAGTTTTCTTCAGCAGGCGGGCCTCCTTCAACATTTATAAGAGATTGGTATCTTATAAATTAAGCTGTTTTTCGTGTTTTATTTCTAATAATGGGTATTATCTTTATTTTGAAAATGTACATATTTTTTAGGGCGTTTTTTACCTTGTTGTCTGCCGGCATATGACCCTGGCAGTTGCGCCGCCAGATATTAATTATATTCAATCAACCTATTCAACAAAGCTGATTTTTCCCGACCTCAAAAAGTAATCCCTGGCATCGATCGTGCCCTACCCTCCTAGAGCACTTCTCAACTTTTTTCCAGTGGCTCGCTCATTGTCCATTTCTCTGAGCCCTATGTCTTTACTGGGAGAACGCACTGATTCAAAGCTTTTCACTTTAATGGCGATGGTAAAATACTCTTTAATATGCTTTGTTTGCCTACCAGACGAGCTCCAACCCAGCGATATATGTCTCTTTATTTCAGGTTCGAGTGATGGGTCTGTACGTTCACCAATCCACACCCACCCTACCACACACCCCACCTCCCTTGCCCAATCCACCCACTTTGCCAACCACACTCACCAATCTCACGGAACCCACTCCGCCTGCACATTTAACCTGTGCACTCATCCCACCCACACCTGCTCAAAAAAGCTCTCCACTTAGTGACCAAGGTTGGACCACCACAAAATGACATTCAGCTTTTCACACACACACAAACACACACACAAACACACACACAAAACGCTCGCCCAAACAGGGAGAGTGGCTTTTATAGTAAAGCGAGCTTCCAAATAGCCCAAGTATTATGAAGGAGTGGGGATACGACTGGATAACCGGGAAGCTAATATAGTTAGCATTCATTATCCATGCATATACATACAGGTACATTTAACTAGAAATCACTCAGAGAGTACATACCTCCGCCAATGCCATTGTCATTAAATAGGATCTGGATCCGGATCTGTGAATATAGAATCCGAATCCTGATCTGTGGATATAGAATCCGAATCTGGATCCAGAGCTGCCCCCAAATGTAATAAATTATTTTTTGGTCCATGGCGCACCTTTCCACAAAATTTCATTGAAATTCATTGAGAATTACAGAGACATTGTGCAGGATACTTCGGATCCAGCGCAATGTTTAATCGTTGTCTTTTTTTCATTGGCCCATATCCAACCTGTCCAAAATTTTTCATTAAAATCTGCTCATAACTTTTTGAGTAATCCTGCTAATAGAGAGACAAACACACAAACAAAGAAATTAACATGGGGTAGAAATATTTACGTCCTGGCGGAAGTAAACAAAAATCATACGGTGTATTCCTGTCAGCATCTTGAAAAGGGTACGGAATTTCACACCTCTGTGTTCATAGCAAGATTCTTAACTGTTGCTGGGCAGACGATACAATGGAGCTCCAGCTTATATCATGAGTAACGACGTTTCAAAGCAGTAAACTGGCCATAAGAAAAGGCAACTACTAATCATTCACTGTCACTCCCTCCATCCCCCTCCCCCCCCAAGTCCAAACACACAGTTCCCAGGTGATATAATAATTTCAGATAATAAATTTATCAGCTTCACCACTCGGTTATAATTACCCCTCCCAACAACTGCTGTAGTTAAAAATAAAACATCAATACTACAAAAATAAAAACAGGATGGCCAATATACAATATCTCAGTCTTAATGGAAAGCTGAAGTGTCATGGAAGGCAAGCAACGCAGACAGGCCAATGTTCTGTGGATACCGAGCAGTGCGAAGCTTGAGAATTTTGCTTAATACTTGACCGACAGACTTACAGGTAAAGATGTTTTCACTTATGACAATGTAACTTTTATTTAATGATACATTAATGGCTATGACTATCATTTTGATTTATTTAACTCGAGGCGTTTCGACTATGTATGGGTACGTCGCAACATTTGTCACTGTGACACCCAACGACGTACACATAGATTATACAATTGTAAGGTCAGTCATTTGCACATTTTTCAAGTTTCACGGGTGATTTTTGGTAGGCATATGTGGGAGACCTTCCTCTACCCGCTGTCAAGCGGGGTACTGCCTGACCCCATCTGGCCCCTCTCCCCCCCTACACGCCATTTTCTCGGCAATTCACCTGTTAGCAGTGATCTGGCCAGTAAAGACATGTCGCACCACAGTCTCTCCAATGACGAAATTCACGGTGAAAGTGATTCCTGAGGTGGAGGACAAAGAAATAAAGAAGCTAGAGGAAGAAGCAAACAGAAGTGATGAGGGGGTAATGTCGTAAAGGAAGGTGCCATATGTTAATGTGTTTGGTGAGTGAACAACGCTTATATCGCCTATATTATTATGTGAAAACCAATATACTCTTGTACTACATATAAATTCATACCAAATAAATAAATAAATGCATAATTTAAAGTGGTTTGAATTAGGTACCCCTTCCATAATTCGTTTTCTTTGAAGCCAGGTACCCTCAGAGAGAATGAAAAGGTAAGGGTGACTCTCACCTTTAGCAACATTTATAAGCTCAGGAGGGCGATTTTTCTATGAATTTTCGATGTTTCTAACCAAAAGCGGAGGTATGAGCCCCCAGTTTTGTTTTGTTTTTTTCCGAAATTGGTTGGGACTGGGGGGGGGGGGTCAGAAGTAGAAAATCGGTCGGGACGTGACGTGATCTAAGGACTATTGTGAATTTACTCGAGAGGAACGTTTCATATAATTCTGTGTGTGTGTGTGTGTGTGTGTGTGTGTGTGTGTGTGTGTGTGTGTGTAGATCCCTGTGCACACTCTTCGTGCACCATCATGATGTCTCATCGATGTTTTCATATGACCTGTTTTCCATTTACTTGTGAAGTCATCTCAAAGGAATGTGTCCCATTCATATAATTTTCCAGAGAGATGCATATTTTTGCCTACAAAATCCTCAGACAAATTTGCATTGAAGGACGAACGTTATTCAACAGCTGTATTGTGTTCGAGGCTTCATTCTTTGAGCTGCTGATCATGATCTGATGAGACGGTGCTGCAGATGCCAAAGATTATTTTATTCAGTGTTGAACTTGTTACATCTGCAATGTAACTTATATTTTTCAGTAAGTAATTCAGTGTTAGGCCACAAATGTAAACTATACAATGAAGGCACATTCAATATATCGTGGGTAAATATATATAACAGAAGCAGACACTTATGTGACAGCCAGCAACCATCTGTGTTACAAGCCCATCTAAAGAGTCGTGGGCGTGGGAGCTTTATTCATAGAAGAATTCTTGCTGAGTGTAACAACCTTCTGCAATGCTAAAAAAAAATGTATCCCTTTCACTGTCCAACTGTACGTTGTTAAACATCTTGAATCCAACAACATAATTAGTGAAGGACGGTACTGCTTTCATCACAAGAGATTAACACTCATTGCTCATGCAGTCCTTCAGTGATTTCAACAACATGGAAAAGCCGATGAAGTAACCCTTGATAATTCTATAGCCTGTGACACCGTTCCCTGTCATCCAATCTCCCTTGCTACTTCCTATCATCTTTTGTTCCTCTGATCTCATATCTCAGCAACAGAAAGTTAAGAGTAAAGGCAGTTTACGTATATTCCAGTTTCCATTAAATTGATGTCGGTGTACCACGAGGATCAGTCCTGGCTCCAAAGCCGTTCCTTATGAATAGGACTGATCTCTTGTTGGTGGTAGGTGGTGGCGACCATCATCTACTGACCTATTGTGGTGCTCCCTGCTTCTTCCTTCACCATTATCACTCTTTTTCTGTGTCTGCCCTCCTCTCTCCCTGTTCCTCTCATCTTTTCTGTCACTTCTTATCCTTCTTTCCTTTTTAGGTGGCTGTACATAGATTGCCAAACCTGGTTTCCTGTAAGCCAAGTAACAATTGACAATGCTAGTTGGTAACCATATAACCATACCATACGTGTTTCCTACGTGTCAGCAAGTGGGTTGATGGAGGGTTAGTGCCCCTCTCCGTAAAACAACTAACTCAAAGTAAAACGGGCACCCCTTAAAGGATTTTGTCAGATGGCTTTAGATAGATAGATAGAAGATCTCTTGTCAGTCACCCATTATCTCAATCACTGTTATGCAGAGGACGCAATGCTTCGCATTTCCTTTACACATAACCACCCATTCACAAAGTTTCGTATCTCTAACACTTAACTCAGCACAGCAATATCCATAAATTAAAACTTATGTAAGGTCCTTGAATGGAGAGATAACATTGTCTCATTTCATGCAAGGAGAACCAAATAAATCACAACTAACTAACGGACAGATATTGCCAGACTCTATATCACCTTCAATGCAACCGAAATTCCTATTTCTAAAAGCACTGAAATTCTTGGTGTTTTGCTTCACAGTACCATCAGTTGCGCCTCTCACGTTAGATCACTTGCTAAAACCGCCTCAAACAAACTTTGATTACTG